>JXCR01140509.1:0-21737 GCA_002079205.1 Phalaenopsis hybrid cultivar
AACGACCTTTCTCCTTGAATACACCTGAGGAATTCTTAGGAAATCGTGAGTGACACTGGTTGGAGTAGGAGATGATAAGGGTTCAGGATCAGGTGACTCGGATGTGATTGGTTCGGAGGACTCAGGTTTAGCTGGAACAGGAGGAGAGTTTGATTTAGATTCAACAACACGGGCTGACACATGCGGAAGGTCAAGGGTTTTAAGTGGTTCAAAGGGCTCACAAGTACTATCTTCCATTATGGAAATCTCCCCCTGAAGAGAGGACTTGGAAAAAAAAGGGTTTATTTTTTGTGAAAGTGACATCTGCAGAGATGTAAAATTTTATGGTGGAGGGGTTGTAACATTTATATCCCTTTTGAGTGGAGGAGTAACCTAGGAAAACACATTTGATGGCTCTGGGATCTAGCTTCCCTCTANTAGATGATAAGGGTTCAGGATCAGGTGACTCGGATGTGATTGGTTCAGAGGACTCAGGTTTAGCTGGAACAGGAGGAGAGTTTGATTCAGATTCAACAACACGGGCTGACACATGTGGCAGGTCAAGGGTTTTAAGTGGTTCAAAGGACTCACAAGTACTATCTTCCATTATGGAAATCTCCCCCTGAAGAGAGGACTTGGAAAAAAAAGGGTTTATTTTCTGTGAAAGTGACATCTGCAGAGATGTAAAATTTTATGGTAGAGTGGTTGTAACATTTATATCCCTTTTGAGTGGAGGAGTAACCTAGAAAAACACATTTGATGGCTCTGGGATCTAGCTTCCCTCTATGTTGTTTGTGGACATGAACAAAGGCAGTACACCCAAATACCCTGGGAGTGAGGACATTTGAGGTTCTGAAGTGAGGGTTGAAGTTATTTAGGACCTCTATGGGGCTTTTGTTTTCTAACACACGGGAGGGAAGTCTATTGATCATATATGTGGCAGNACATTTGAGGTTCTGAAGTGAGGGTTGAAGCTATTTAGGACCTCTATGGGGCTTTTGTTTTCTAACACACGGGAGGGAAGTCTATTGATCATATATGTGGCAGTGAGAACGGCTTCTCCCCAATAGGACTTAGGAACATTCCCTTGAAATAGTAAGGCTCAGGTGGTGTTGAGTAAATGCCCATTTTTTCTTTCAGCTACCCCATTTTGTTGGGGTGTGTCCACACATGATGAGCCATGCATAATTCCATGTGATTGAAAGTAAGGTGATAGAATTTGATTGAAGTAGTCTCTAGCATTGTTTGTCCTAAAGCCTTTTATTNTCCATTTTGTTGGGGTGTGTCCACACATGATGAGTCTGTCGGCCGTTTATTGTTCAACTTTCATTTTCCTAGTTTGAAAAGGTGATGATTTTGGGATTTTGAAAATAATTTAAAATATAAATATAACTTTTTTTTAAAGTAGTAATGTTTTTTAATTTTTAAAATAAGTGAGACCAAACGAGTCTCACATTTTTAAATAGTTTAGATGATTTAATACAATATTACAAGCAAAACATCTTATCCCGAAGAATAAATATTTACTTCTAATAGGGATTTAATCATCTAGACTAAACAATTTGTGACATCCGTTTTGATCTGCGAAATATTTTTATAAAAAGGCCAACAAGTTCCCCTATCTAACATAAAAAAAATTAAATAGGATTTATTTTATCTGGGTTCCTGGTTCCCTATAGAGGCAAGCCCCTATAGTTAATTACATCTTAAATGNCAAATTAGGTATAACAGTACTAATATCCGATTTTTGTTTAAGAACGAAGAGCCATGTAACCCGGGTGCAATCATCAATTAAGGATACAAACCAACGAGCCCCAGAAACATTAGGTATAGTGGAAGGACCCCATATGTCACTATGAATTAGATGAAAAGGATGAGAACTTCTTTTATTGCTAATAGGAAAAGATACACGGTTATGTTTTGCCAATTCACAAATATCACAATGAAACTCAGAAATATTTAATCCTTGGAATAAATGAGGAAACATTATATTTAGAACTCTAAAAGATGGATGACCAAGACGTAAGTGATACAGCCAAATGACATCTTTGTTTGAGGAACTAAGGAAAGATGAGGACAAATTGCTCCTGATTTTCTGGGATGGTTCAAGGTGGTAAAGACCGCTCCTTTCCTTAGCAAGTCCAATCCTCCTCCTCGAGTCCTGTTCCTGAAAAACACAATAAGAAGGGAAAAAAACAGCATAACATTTGAGATCATGAGTCAATTTTTGAATGGACACAAGGCTTGTTGACAGTTTGGGTACATGGAGAACGTTTTTCAGGATAAGGCTAGGTGTGATATGTATATCACCAATCCCTGCAACGGTAGCTAAAGAGCCATTGACCATGATAATTTTTCTATTACTTGGACATGGGGTATAGGCGTGGAAGAGTTGAGATGTGGGGGTCATATGGTCAGTAGCACCGGAGTCTATGATCCAAGAGTTGGTATAGAATTTGTCTAAGACATTCATGCAAACAGTTTTACCTGAAAGAGCTATCGAACATGCTCCAGAAGGCTTCTCAAGAGATCCCAACAAGCTTCTCAATTTCTCAATTTCTTCACTGCTGAACCCCCTTATTGCTGAATTTTCCTCAATATTGGGTTGCTCTGCCATATGCGCTTGAGGCCTTTGTTGCCTCCCCACGGTTGCCCCATTCTCGGCTTGGAGGTTTACCATTCAGCTTCCAACACTTCTCCCTTATATGTCTTGGTTTCTTGCAATAAGTACACCACAGATTGTCTTTGTTCTCTTTCCCTTGGTTATCTTTACCCGAGTGTTTAAGCAGATCATTCTTCGACTTCTCCTGATTTGTTTTTGCTGCTAAGGTTGACCCATCTATAGTATGTGGTTCAAGCATGACACTCCTCCGACTTTCTTCTGCTCGGATTAATGAGATTGTCTGTTCTAGAGACGGTGTATCCTCCTTGCCGAGGATTTGGATCCTAACCTGATCAAATTCAGAATTCAATCCTGCCAAAAAATCATATATCCGATCCTTCTCAATGAACTTCTTCAAAATGACAGCATTATCAGGGCATTTCATCTCAATTACACGATAGTGATCCAGTTCCTACCAAAAATTTTGCAACAAAGTTGCATACTCTGTGACAGATTTGTCTCCTTGTTTGGTGGCTCCGATTTTTGCTTTGATTTCATACACAAGGGCAGCATCACGGGCCTTCGAGTATGTGCGGTTGATATAGTCTCAGATTTCCTTTGCGGTATTCAGGAACATGCAAGTGTCACTGATCGTTGGGTCCATGGAATCCCATAGCCAGGACATAATCATGGAATTCTCCTCTTCCCATGCTGTAGAGGCTGGATCCCTTTTTCCTAGTCTGGTTCCAAGTAGGTGATTAAGCCTCCCTTTGCCCTTTAGGTATGTGCGAACAATTTGAGACCATTTGAGATAGTTCTTCCCATTGAACCTGTTGGATGCCCGAATATTTCGCAACTCTCCAATTTTCTGAACAACATTGGATTCTTCGGAAGGGTTGGAATTGTTGGAGACAATGGTTTCAGACATTGACATGGTGTAGAAGAGGAATTCACAACAATTAAGCCTGGAATCAACGGCTGCAGCGGTAAAAGAATCGCAGCAATTAAGGCAGCGAATAAAAGAATCAGCGGCTCAGAAGCAGCAAATAAGCGACTCAACAGTAAAGGATTCAGCGGTTCAGCGGCAAAAGAATCCTCAGAGCGATCACAAGATATGCTTCTTTACACGCTTCTTGACGATCTTCTTCGTGAGCAGCGGAAAAGAATCAAATGGCTGCAAGCAACCCTAGAGGCAAATAGCGGAGGAGAGCCGAATGACCCAAAGCGGAAAGGATTGAATGGCGGCAACAGGCGGCGGTGTCCTCTAGGGTTTGAGCCCTGGCTCTGATACCATGTGGGAAATCAGTGAAATAATTTTGTAGTTCACTTACTTCTTTGAATTGATAATACAATGTATTATATAGGAGATTACAAGTAGAAAAAACTAGGAAACTATTTCACTAATTCCCTTAATTTAAGGGATTACAAATTAATTATAATTTCCTCAATTTAAGGGAGTACCAATTAATTCTCCCAACCTTATTTCCATCTCAGACATATCTCGACAGAAAGCAATAAATATTATTTTCTCATCAAACTGGGAAAGCAACAACTAGGAATTCAAATTACAAAAATAATAAACTTAACATAATAAAATACAAAATCTAAGTAATTAACTTCCAAAAACGCTAACTTTCCGAAACTCCTTTGTGATTGCACGGATTATGGAATTAAATTATCACCCTTCCGGATCTGCCTTTGCGTTGATATCCGCCTCCAAATTTTCTTCCGGACCGGATTTGCCTTTGCGTTGATATCCGCCTTCATATTTCCTTCCGGATTTGCATCAATTCCTCCCAAATTTGCATCATTGCTCGCATGTAAGTATATGTCATAGGGTGCAATCTAATAATGGTTTGTTATTTAATATCTGGGAGAACTAGTGGGCGATGTATTTACTGGCCATGCAACATGATCATATATATTTTGAGCTCATTATATGTGACTTTTAGTCAATTTAGTATGTTTGTAGAGCAGATCTTTATTCAAGCTAGAAATATGTTTTAAAGAAAATAATTGATAGTCTTCATGGGAGAGGTAGCTTATGCTTTGAACACTGATAATTGATGGCCTTCATAATTGATGCTTATTTGGTTTGACTTTTTGTTATCTTTTATTTATATATTTACCCAATCATGAGCTATAAACTTCTCTTTCATGTGCCGAATATTTATGCCACGGATTGGGCCGATTAGAAAGTCTGAATTGATGCTTGAATTCTAATTTCTTTTCTGTTTATGATACTGATTATAGAATGGAGTGAGAGGGCTAATGCTGGATATGTATGACTTTGAAGGCGATATCTGGCTTTGTCATTCATTTCAGGGGCAATGCTACAATTTCACTGCTTTTGTGAGCATCTGAACTCCTATATTTTCTTCTCGATGCTTCTTAACCACTCTTTCCTTGTTAGATAAGGTAATTTGGTTAAATAACTTCAATTGATTGTATCTAACCTTTTCTTTTACAAGTTGGATCAGTTGAAAGCTCAATAGAGCGATCACAGACCATCTTAATGATGTCTTAATCCATGCATATCAGGAACCTGCATTCAACACTCTGAAGGAGGTGGAGGCATTCTTGACTGATAGCCCGACCGAGATTATAACCATTTTTATAGAAGATTATGTGCGAGCTCCAAAAGGGTTGAGTAGATTGTTTGCTAATGCAGATTTGATGAAATATTTGTATCCATTGACGGAGATGCCCGCAAATGGCAAGGACTGGCCAACTATTACAGAAATGGTAGAAAAAAACTATAGATTACTAGTGTTTACCTCTGTTGCCTCGAAGGAAGCTGATGAGGGAATTGCTTATCAGTGGAGATATGTGCTAGAAAATGAACGTAAGTTCGTACAAAAACTGATGGCTGCTGATAAAATATACTTATAAAACAGTTTGCATGTGGATTTTAATGTGTTTGCCTTAAACAATTATTGACAGATTTATCTTGATTTCAAGTGTACATTTTAAAATTTCATGGGCCGCTTGACTATGATTTTATTTTATTCTTGGTAGTTAGCTATTTGAAATTTGATTGCATCGCAGCATTTCCCAAGATAATAAGGTCATAGATGTAATTTGGGCTTTTTTAGTAGTGATAAATACAATAAAAGATTGGGAGATTTGCCTAGCAAAGAATTGGTAGGAGTTTAATGTCATCTAGTAAGCATAACTTAATGTTATTAGGATAATGATTATTGCAAAGCTTTTCCTTTGTATTTTGATTAAATAGAATAACTATTCAAATAAGTCTTGCAGTATATAAGAACTTCATATTATCCTCCCACTAGAAGTGCCATAGATCTAGAAGAACTACAAGAATTTTTTTTAGCATAATAGATTCTATTTATACATTAATGTGACTTTTAAAATCTTATAACTCCATCTTTTACTTGATCTTTCTAGTTATTATTTTAGGTTTTTAACTAAAATATATTCAATTTATCCACATCATCCATTAAAATGCAGAAGGGATATTATTCTATTCATATATATTCCTAGGGTTGACACACTCTTCCTTCAAGTTTTTCTTTCATTGCACCGTGTTTATCTTTTACATCTCTATCTATTCTTCTAATTGATTTCTTTTAGATTAGGTGTGGCTTATCTCTATCTATTCTTCTAATTGATTTCTTTTACATCTCTATCTATTGATGTTGCACTATTATATTTCTTAAACATTAGGTGTGGCTTCCAACTTTTAAAATTTCTTTTAAAAATCAATTAATTCCCAATATCTATGTGTACTATTTAGAGAGAGAGAGAGAGAGAGGGGGGGGTGTTGGGGGCGTTGTTTGAATTTGTAGATTTCATACTCATTTATCCTAAATTTTTACAATTATTGTTTGATGGATACCATTATAAACCTTGCTTAATAGTTTTTCAATTTATCATAGATAGATCAAAATATTTAGCCTCTCAAGTGAATTATTACAATGAACTTGATTAGAGACTTCATAGAAGAAGGTGAACAAAATTGAACTAAAATATACTATTTCATATGGACGGAAAGCAACAAAAGAGAAAAGGACAAAGATTAGGCGTAATTTATAGCCTTAATCTCACACCCTCAAACATCATGATTAATCTTTTATTTATAAGTGAGAGCCAAGGTTGATGCTTCAGGTGTACTACATAAACTACCATGAAGGTGATTGATTGGACATAAGCTATGGTTGTTTGTGCACTGGATGAGTAGTAGTCTCATGGATCTTTGTTAGCTGAGTTTGGTAGTTGAACATCAAGTGTTGAGTTCTATTNCAGACCCAAACTACCATGAAGGTGATTGATTGGACATAAGCTGTGGTTGTTTGTGCAGTGGATGAGTAGTAGTCTCATGGATCTTTGTTAGCTGAGTTTGGTAGTTGAACATCAAGTGTTGAGTTCTATTGAGCTAAGTTTCTTTCTTCATTTCTCGGCATTCTTATAGCTTTGAACAAGAGAATTATGATTTTGACCTAATTTGAGTCCATCTTTTAACTCAATTCACTTGATTTGGATGAATAAAAGTGTACATTAGTACCTTAATTCTCATTTCTTTGTCATAACTGAAAAGAATAAAAGAATGGTTGGATGAATAAAAGAATGTTAACGCCATAAGCCTAGCTAGCTCCGGGTGCTTTAGTACTTATTGTGTGTGACTAAATCAAGATTGTTGACTTCAAAAGCATCTCAACTGACATGTGCCCTTGTACTTGTGTGTCGCAATCTTTAAATTCAATATCCTTGACCTATCTTCTTTTTTCCTCAACATTTGAATTCCTGATGTTATCGATTTGATTCTTTCCATAAAAAGCTTCAAAAGTTGTCTCACATCTATATCTGGTGATTGGAGGAAATATAAAATGTAATTTCTATAAGAAAATATCCTCTATCAATTAAGACCTCTGCATTGACATTTACGGATTTGTTGAAGAAGGTAAAAACTTAATTTGTGGATGAAACTATTGCAAATCTTGTTGAACAATATGAGAGTGAAAAACTCATAATTACTTATGGGAAATAAATTCTTGCTTTGTTGGTTGCACTGACTAGGGGTGTGTGAGTTAGCTCGAATTCAACTTGTTAGTGAGCTTATAGAGGCTCGCCTTGCCGGGTCGCAAGTCAACTTGACTAGCCAACCACTCTTGTTCAAGCTTGAAGGGGCTTGACTTGTCAGCTGCTAGTCACATCTATGCCTTCTAGCTCCGACAACATTTATTTTTCTTCTCCAGCCATTGGTCACGTTGTTGCCTTCTCCGGTTAGCTCCCATGAAAACTTCTGCTTTGGCTTGAGCTCATAAGCCTGTTTTCTTGCTGTGAATCAAGCTCGAGCTCAAGCTTATATTTTGATTGGTGATCTTAGCTCGAGTTATGTTAGAGGTAGACCTAGGAAGACTTTGACATATTGTATAAAAAATGATCTTAATTTATTAGAATTAAATGAAAATATGACACTAAATAGGGAGCAATGGAGAAAAGGATTCATGTAGCCAACTCCACTTAGTGGGATAAAGGTTTTGTTGTTGTTGATCTCAGCTTGAGTTAGGCATTGCTCTAGTTCAACTTGACTCACCCCCTAGTGCCGACTATGCATCCATCAGTTTATCATATCATCTCCACCCTGTCTTCGGCATAGGGAAAGGATATCTAACTCCTGCACTTTCGCCAAAGAAACGGGTGCAGAACTTTTTCTATAAAGCATAGATTTGATACTTCACAAATGAGGGTAATCTTTCAAAGTTGATTGTTCAAATTTGTTGACTTATATAGTGCTCAGCTGCCAAGACTTAGGCGATCTTTAGTTCTGACTTCTATCCAAGTTCAAACTCTTGAAGCATTCAATAACATTAGTTTCAAATTTTGTGAAGCTGCTGATCTAGTGAAGTTGCTAGGAACAGAGTTCATTTTTTAGATGGTATGGTCTGATGTCGTTTGATCCAGTGGAATTCACCGTTGCTGGTCTCTTCTTCATGGTTTCTGGAGTTGTGTTTGGCATCAAGGCTAATACTGCAAAGACACTCCTTTATGGATGAAGGAAAAAAGATCTATGGTTGGTTCGGAAGTAATTCTGATTGCTATGGTGTTCAAATGGATTCTAGGACGTGTATCATCAGGAGCCATTCTCTTGTTATGCCCTCCTTGGCAATTCTGCCATTTTCTCTTGTTAAGTTTGTCTTCTTTCTTTTTTATTCTTTGATTCCCTTGTCAATTTCTCCTTCTATATTACTTATTTCCTTTTTTTCTCTATTTCACCTTTTCCTTTTTGTTTTCTCATTCATCCTTTACTTCCTTTTTTTGCCATCTTTTTCTTATGCTAATATGTTATGTAGCTATCACCTCTATTAACATTTATCTCTTTGTTTGTGATATGTTTCTTTATTCATGCACATCCCTTTTGGAAGTTGGCTTATTTGCTTAGGGGATTCAGTTATTTTTCTAGCTAGAGTCAACTCCCCAAACTGGCGTCTTCTTCCAGGTGAACACCTAGTTGCTTAGGCTTCTGTTTAGAGGATGCTCTTTTACTGTTAGCTGGAATGCTTCCCCAGTTGGACCTTGTAGTTAAACATTTCAGTTTCATTGGTTCTTCCTGTTATTTTTTAATAAAGATAGTTAGATTTTTTTGCTTGGAATTATTTAATCAATGATGATTTAAAGTACTTTTGCATTATTTGAAAAATTGTTTGTCAAGTCATTTTGCTTTAGTATGGGGACTTGTAATAACTGATGTCAGACTTGTCTCTTAGTTGAATATTTTTGTTTGTCTTTTAGCTTCATGGTAATCTCAATTGCTTTGTTGAGTTGTTGAGATTGTATATGGATTCGATCATGTCTTGACACTTAAAGTGGTTGTGGCTTCGCAAATGGTTGCACCTTTGTTGAGGGCCAGAGGCTTGCCTCAGGGAGGTAGGCTTATCATTTTCTAAATTATATTTTTCATTTACGAACAACGGAATGAACTCTCAGTGTAAACTTGTTGTCCCTCTTCATATCATTTTCAGTACTGCTTTTAGAAGATTACTTCTTTGCTTATTTGCAATTTATTGTCTCTGCAGCCGGAGATCCGGGCATAGTGCCGGGCTCGTGTCCGAATCGGAGGGAATCTGAACCATTGAATTCTAGATATGCCTCTCTATTCTTGCAAAATTATTTTACAACAATACCTGTCCAGAATGATGCTTGCAAGGAGCATTCTTCCGGACTTACTGAAATGGTTAATGTCTGTTACAAGGCTGCTGAAAAGCTAATGCCCAACTTCCTTGCAGTCAACTTTTACATGGTAATGGTAAATTTGGATTTTTTTTAGGCATTTACTTGCATAGGACTCAATTCCTATGTATTTACATATCTAACACCTAAATTTTGCTTTTTAAATTATACCACCCAAAATCTTTTATATCACATAAAAAAATACCACAATTTTAGCTTTTAAAAAGTTAAATACACCTAAGGTGGTCTGTATGTAGAAATTCAAGTTTAGATGTTAGATATGTAAATACATGAGAATTGAGTGGTATGTATGTAAGTATTCCTTTTTTTATTGTTATAAATGTCCCCAAATTTGGTAGACACTAATAGGGTGTTGTTGCAGAGGAGTGATGGCAGAGGCGTATTTGATATTCTAGACAGAATGAATGGACTAACTTTGTGTGGGTGTCCTACTGTCTTTGCCTGCAAGGTTCGCCATGCAATTCCCTCTGATAATTCAAATAATGCTCCAGTTTCCTTCTTTTATTACTAACTTTTCCTTGAGATCGTTAAGACTTTCATGTAGTTGCGTAATTGTTTCTGAATGTGTCACTATAACATAACAATTTTATTTTCATATTAGAAGCTTCATAGATTTCGTTACGCCTTGGGATTTATCAAGTATAATTATAACGCTTCATGTAACAATTATTACCACTTGATTACCAGTTCAGCAGGCATAACATACATCTACAGAGTAAGACTTGTAAATGGCAATAGGTTCGGTGTTTTTCATCATTCTTAAATGGATGCTTAGATGTATTGATCAAAATCCATCATTCAAGCCTTAACATAAGCAATAGGCTTAACATAAGCAAAATTTTCAAGCCTTTGAGTTTATTGTTTAATTTGAGCTTTTGAATCTCTACACAGGTGATAATTCCTTGGGAAAGTTTCACAATTCTTGGGTGTGTTTATGTAGAAAGTTTTGCTTATGTTAAAGATGGTGTCTTTTTGAGAATTTTGACCAGCTCAGCATCATTTTATATTCACAACAATATGGTGTCGTTTATTAAAAAATCTTTATACTCTGACACCTCCAATCACTGCGCACTTTAACTGGAGAGAAGATCTACCCTCAACCAAGATAGTGAACAATTGCAGCAAGAAGTGGACCCTTGCTAAAGGCTCCTAAGCATGTTTTCATCCTACTTGATAGTTACAGTGCCAAATTCCTTTTTCAAATCCTTTGAACCTTGAAAATTAAGACTGCTATCCTTTTATATGGATGGAGCTCTTTTCACTCCATCTCTATTTACCTTTCAGTATAATTTTGAATGCTAAATGTAAAATGGTTAAAAATCATTGTTAGTATAAAATGTAGCTAGATTTTTTTAGGTATTTTAAATTCTAATCATTCAAAACTCGTGATGAAACATTGAAGTGGATTATATATATAAATATATATATGGTCCAAAATTTGTAATTGAGGAACTCCAAAAAATAAAAACTTTTATAATTTGATGGCATGCACCAACATGTACGTCTTAAACACAAAATATTAACGGACTACTAAGAAAGCAAGACCTAAGGGGTTTCTTAGTGGATGGTGTCAAAAACTACTTTTGTCAACATTACTAGCACCTAATGGCCGTTGTGGCAACAACATGCAGTTGCACATAACTTTGTTGCTTTGATTCCTATGGTAAGGAGAGGACAAGCACTTGTACCACTTTTGTGTACTAAGTGAGCTCAAGGCTTCACTAAATTAAGTTATTAATTGTTCAAATAATTAAGGAGAAATCAAGTTCATTTAAATATTTAATTGGGCAACTCAGGGTCATTTGGCTGCATTATGGTTGCTTGAATTTGATTAGAACTCTGAAGTGAGTTGAATTAGGATTAGTCTTGACTGTTTAGATCAGTTGGGTCCATTAAGTCTACTCAACGCTTACCTGGATCCACTAATGTCAATCACGACCTTCTTGGTCTAACTAGGAGTAGTTTTTAGATAAGCATTCATGGGATAACTAGGGCCACTTAAGTCACTTAGGACCATATCAAGCCAATGTTGCTTATGGTAGATTAAGGGTCTNCCACTAATGTCAATCACGACCTACTTGGTCTAACTAGGAGTAGTTTTTAGATAAGCATTCACGGGATAACTAGGGCCACTTAAGTCACTTAGGACCATATCAAGCCAATGTTGCTTATGGTAGATTAAGGGTCTGTTTGGGGGAGCTGTTGATTATTTATAATCTGCTGATAATCTGATTATTCTGATAATCTGCAGATTATCAGAATAAGTTAACTTGTTGTTTGAGACAGCTTATTGGCAGTTGTTGTTGGATAAATGACCATTTTGCCCCTGCTTGGAAGATGAACTTATAAGATCGATTGAAAAATGAATATGAAGTCAAGTTTTGTAAACTANGCCCCTGCTTGGAAGATGAACTTATAAGATCGATTGAAAAATGAATATGAAGTCAAGTTTTGTAAACTATACAGTAATATATTCGTTCAAGTAGCTCTTGATTGGCAACTGTCTTACATCGTTTAAAAAAATCAATTAATTAGCTAATTTCAGTGAAAAAGAAGTCTATTATATGGACAATAGTTGAGATTCTTCATAAAACCAATGAGTCTATTATATGGACAATAGTTGGGATTCTTCATATCATATTCGAGACTTTCTTCACAAAATCGTCGCCTCCACTGCTACCAGAAACGAATAGTGCATAAAAAACGAGGCAAATCACAAAACGGAAGTGAGGAAGGAAATCAAAGTCTAGAATAGCGAGGAACAGAAATTTGTCCCGCTTAATTTCATTCCCGAAGCTCCTTACAACAAGTTTTGACCACCCTATGCGCCGCTCGACCTGCTGCTCGCGCCCTTGCTCTGTAGCAAGGGTCACAGCTCCTACTGCCTGCTTGAAACGAATAGGGAGAGGGGAAGAGGTGCGGTGCTCTGCGTCTTCACTGGTGTCGCTCGCTTGCTACAGTAAAAATTGCAGATCCTCTGCTGTCGACCCGCTGCAGCCGCGTGAAGGAAAGCTGGACAGGGAAGAAGAGGAGCGTGTGATCAAAGACCGAGAGGGAGGAGAGGAATTCGAAGGTCAAGGGCTAGGGCGAGATTTGATTTACACCATTCTTCAGCTGAACGAGATCGAGAGCTAGGGCGAGGGGGAGCGCAGAGGGCACGGGAGGAATTCTTCGCGTAAATGCGCGAATCAGACGCTGGACGCGGCCTCCTCTCCGCTTCTCAACCTATTAACAAAAGTGTCAAAGTGCGTCTGAGCGGTAGTATTAAGCAGCGCCGAACGTATTTATCAAACAGGGAGGCGGCGTTTTGAAAATTCCACTGCTCCCAATAAGCTGCCCGAAATGGGCCCTAATTTTGGCTTTAGTTGGGCCATTTAGGACTATGGTCACGTTGAAAGATGTTTAGTTTGTAACTAGGGTCAAATTAGGTCACTTGGGGCATGCATGAGTTGGGCAAGGCTTTTTTGTCATGTGGGGCTGTCTGGGTCATTTTGGACTCGATCAAATAACTAAAGTAACCTAGATTAACCAGGGCCAAGGCAAGTCAGTTGTGATCATATTAGGTCTATTAAGGGGCATGTTGGGCCAATGGGTCTCATCTTGAGTCTAGCTAGGCGTGACCACCCTAATTTGACCAACTAGAGTTTTGTTAAGCTATATGGTGGTTGCATTAACACTATTAATATTTAGGAGATCTATGTTGTTTAGTGAACTGGGTGTCCACATTTGCTTATGTGGCCTATAAGCCCAATGCCTCAATTGGTTATCTTAGTTAATGGGTTTAAGTGCTAAGCAAGGTAAGCTTAGTGCTTACGTCATCAAGGCTACAACTCCCTTTGAGAAATTTCTAGGGTAAACAGCATTCCTTCATGTTGGATAACATTTATTAGGAAAACTTTGACATGATGATAAGGCACATTGCCTATGCCTCCTAATCCTCAGATCATTTGGTCTAACCCTTGAGCTAGGAATTATATTTCGACGAGACATCCTTGATGAGATCATTGAAGTTTTTTTTTTAGGTCTCATTAGAGATTGAAGTCTTTTTTCGGTGTCATTCTATTCTAGTGATAAGCTTCATAGAACTATAATGGCTATGACATCTCTGGAAGTTGTTATTGGTCATGCCCAATACTTTTGAGCCTTACTGACTATGCTACACGCCCCTAAGCCACCCAATTCACCCACCATTACAACTCCTCTGCTAATAGGACATACTCAAAGCTGGATCTCAAGGAGTTATGTTTTCCTTTAAGATGCCACCAACCTGGGTCTTTATGGGACCTCCTTGGATGAAGCAACTCAGTTCTTAACTTAATTTCACTACCAATAAAACTTTAGCTTTCTCACCACCATTGTGTAAATAGTTGTAAAGACCTTCCTGAACTAATACTTCTGCCGCAACATAAAACTCCATAGCTTGAAACTGACTAGTTGCATTGGACGTTCTATCGTTCTCTTAACTCAGGTTTTCCTATTGACACTTTGGATGATAGAACCATTGGATCTTGGCAAGTGTTCACTTAAATCACCATAAACCGCTTCATTTTGCACCTTAATGTTGATGGAACGGTAATAAGATGGGTTCACCTATAGAACAAATTGAGCCTGGCAATATCCTTAATCACTAGTGCTTTTCTGAACAGGAGAGGTGTTTAAGCATGGGAGTTAGATCTAAATGAAATCATTAACACCAGTGCACATTTGATTACATCAATCTGTTTCTTGAAAATTCTGTTTGCTAAGTGACATGAACTTTTGGAGCCCACTTGTGCATGATTTATGCTTTTTTTTTTCTTTAAATGTGACTTCCCAATTAATATATGTTAGATCTAACAATTTCTGAAGATAAGAGACACTCTCTTAGGTACATGAGCAAGGTTAGGTGGGGCGAAAGCGTCTTGCACACATACCAAATAGGCATTATATGCAAGCTATACATCCTAAAAATTTGTTAGTTTAACCATACTTTTTTTTTTAAATAATCAATTTTGCAAGATAATAGAACATGGAAATGCATGGAAACTCTCATTTTTTATTTGACCCAAAATAATTTAATGCAGGCATCATCATTTTATACCATTTCAAAAATATTCCAGATAATTTAAGTAATTTAATATATTCAGTGTTGGATTTGCAGCCTGGGGGCCCATTTGGGGTATGCAAAAACATCAGTTCAAGCTCTACTCCAGATCGGCCAGGTCATCATGGAGGAACCTATGCTGGGTATGTGGAATTTTCAGGCTCTCTTCTTAGAACCAAATGTCTCTGCATTTTGGAGAGGAACCTGTTTTACTCTTTATTAATCTCAATTTTATCATTGTTAGCCATTATTATATGATTGCTGTAACATTATTTTTTTGGAGGCATTGATATCATGCTGGGATGTTTGGTTAGTCCTTTATTCTGTATATTTCATGTGTCACATGCGGGTGTGATAATGGAACAAGTTAAAAATCCAATTTCAGTCTTATGGAATCATGAGTCTCAAAGTATATCAGGGAAGCCATTAATTTGACTACATCTCACCATTCTTGCTTATTTTGTTTCAAGAGGTTAACCGTTTATGAGATTCGCAAATTAATTGAAAAAAAAAAGGTTTTAGTTGATAGTTATTGTTGTGACAATAACAAGTATCAGTATTGGGAGAGAATATTAATATAATCATTTCAGTCACAAAGTTATTAATATGTTAATGGAGTCTGATGAGTTAGTTTTGTTTGTGCATTTGCAGCGGTCATTGGCCGCAATGCTCAGCATTTAATGCTTTCAAAGTTTATTTTTGCACAATTACAAATTTGGCCAGTAAAAGTAAATTTTTTATTTACCTTTTTCGTATTCTTTCAGTTTGTTTTTTCATTTTGTTAAAATATTAATTATAAAGTAATAATTAACGATTAGTTTTGTTTGGTTTTTTTTTGTTTTTTTTTCTTTTTTTTGGCTTTGGTATTCAAAAAGTGAACTTACCTATGGCTCAATTTTTACTTGTACCTCGGTTACTGTTACATGCAACAACACGCCATTCATTCGTCTTTACGGGCCATTGATGCTAGAGGGGGCCTTTACACGAATACCGCCCCCACTTCAATTTTAGTGTTTTCATTTATACTACCGACACCTTTCATACAATGACACAGCTTTTATACCACTAAGTGGGGTTACCTACATGAATCCTTTTTCTCTGTTGTGTCATATTTTCATTTAATTTTAATAAATTAAAATCATTTTTTATATGCCCAAATCTTTTTTTAGGTCTCTATTTCCAAAGCATCCGTTCCCTTAACGGGATTATAGGGTTTAGGGTTAATGTGACTAAATCATCTAAACGACTCTGTAATGTTGCCTGCCATTGGAGCTACACAAACCTTTTTATGGATACATTTGTTTTACATTTTCTCTTTAAATGTCAAGCCACCCATCCGCCTGAGCAGTCTCATCTCAGTGGCATATTTTAAAAAAAAGAAAAAAAAAAATGAAGTCTTGGTGTTCAAATGTAAATGCATATCAACAAAGTGGTATGTATGTAAATTTTCCTACTAAAAAAAAAAAGGCAATAAAAATGCGGTAACGAAATAATTGAAAAAACGAGGCTGGCTTTATTTAAAGGAGTTATCGGTTGTATATTTGATATTTGACACTTAGCGTCATTTGAAGGAGCACTTATTTTGTGCGGACAAAACACATAAGTTTGTGTGTAGCGTCCAATTAAAATGTGACACTTGGAGATGCAGGCCTCAACGTTAAAAAAAATTAAATTTTTATTTTCTTACTGTGCGACCTGACCCGAATCCAATCCAATCACATAAAAATTAAACCGCGTGCCTCACTAAAACATCAGGTCATCATTTCGGAAAGCTAAACGTCACCCGAGCGCAGAGTACCTTCATTCGACAATTGTTTAGGGTTTTAGATTCAGAAAAGCTTAAGGTTTTTTGTTGTTGCTCACCGGTTGAAGTAGTCGCGATTTCTCCTTACCAAGATAGAATCTGAGCCCATGCAGACGAAAATTGAAAAGAGTCTTGTGAAAATGGAGACCTAAGAGCCGTTGATAATGAAAAATGAAGAGGATTCGAAAATGGAGGCTGATAAATGCTAGAAGAATGAAGTGAAAAAACGTAAGAAGGAAATCCAAGAGAGTTCATTCAAGTAATTTTTATTTTAGTATTTCTACTTTCATTGACAAGACTATATTAACAGTGTAGAAATTCATTCATATAATATTTGAGTAATATTTTAGTGGTATTTGAGTAACAAATCCCTCAAGTATTTTGCTGACTTATTGTTTTTGAGTAATACTTGAGTAGTATTGTAGTACTATTTGGGTAATGTTTGAGAATTGTCTGAACTAAATATCATTAAGTTCAACCAATATTACCAAAATAATATCAGAATAATTCCGGAATAAAACCTGAATTTTAATCATAATACCAAATTAATACCACATAACACTACCAAAATATTACTTGAATATTACCTAAATAGTATTATATTAATACATGAGTAATACTTGAATTGTAATTTTTATTTTAGTGGTTTTTCTTTCATTGACATGACTATATTAACAGTGTAGAAATTCATCCATATAGTATTTGAGTAATATTTGAGTAGTATTTGAGTAACAAATCACTCAGGTATTTAGCTGACTTACTGTTTTTGGGTAATATTTGAGAGTTTTCTGCACTAAATATCACAAGTTCAATCAATATTATCATAATAATACCAGAATAACTCTGGAATAAAACATGAATTTTAATCATAATACCAAACTAATACCACATAACCCTATCGAAATATTACCTAAATGATATTATATTAATACATGAGTAATACTTGAATTATAATAATAATACCCAACTAACACCACATAATACAACTAAAATAATACTTAAATAATTCTATAATGATTCCATTTATAATACGTGATTTTCTTTAATAAAACCAACTAACACCAAATAACACCACGTAAATAATATCATAATATCACCTAAATAATTCTATAAAATATACTTGAGTGATACCATAGTAATGCATAAATATTACCAGAATAATCGCAAAATAAAACATGTCTACCTAACCCGCTTTCACTAAACACCTTAACAAAAAGTAAATAACACTGAAATAATAACTTAAAAATGACTATATGAATCACAATATTTTTTGCATTATTTTGTTTTATGTAGGTTTGTGAACTCAATGTCCAGGAGTTGTAGATGTCGGTCGTTTGTAGTGAGAGATGTGCTCAATAATGTTAGGTCTATCATATCTGAAGACATGAGGAATGAGCTGAAAATGATGAATATTGATCAATTTTTTGGGCTCCCACCTTAACCCCAAGATAATGTATTGATGCTGCAAATATTGCAATATTGGCAACATGAAAAAATGATATTCAGAATGGGTGAGAAAAATCCGAGAATAATGTCTGATAAAGTTGTCATTTTGATCGGCATGCCAAATTGAGAAGTGCCAAAGTGGACTTTTGAGGACAATTTCTCCTCAAATTTGCATCTACCCATACATTTATAAAAAAACTTATTGACTCTCTTAGTGCTCCCACCACAATGGACTTTTGAAGACAATTTCTTGCAAATATGCTATTGGTGTAATTTATGTCTGGTGTGTGGAAGACACTCTTCAATTGCTCTGACCATTTCTTGATCATTGTCAGTGAATATTGTTATCGGGTGTTTGTTATCCATCATCCAGATAAATGATTTGAATAGTCACTTAAATGAGTCAACTGTTTCATCTGACAAAAAACCAACTCCAAATAGAACATTCTGTCAGTGGTGGTTCACACCGACAATAGGAGCACAACATAAATTATATATTTATTTAGTCTATAACCTGTATCAAATATTATGACATCCCCAAAGTAATCGTAATTAAATCTGGATATATCATTACTCCAAAAGAAATTCAACAAACTACCAGACTCATCAATTTAGACGTCCCATGCAAACATCGTATCCTTAGCTTGAACAATCGTAGTAGAGAATTAGTGTCCCCATGTTCAATTTTAACTTTTCTCTCTTTGTATGAAATTATAAGTATTCTCTTAGTGCAATCAAGATTTTCCACACCCCTGAATTTTGTAGCCAGAAAAATAAATACATCGCTTGTTCTAATCTCTGATTGTGTCATCGATCTGAGCACTTTTGTATTGATATCCTCATCTTTCTGCTGGAACGCAGTAGATGTTTGTCACCGTCCGCCGCCAAAGGATGATTATGACTTTTTGATAAATTTTTTAACCGACCAATTACTTTCGACATCGACGACATATCAGATCATGGTTGGACAACCAGTTCTTGTGTCCCCTCTTCTGTACTTCACCGTCACATTGTTATTCAATTCTTTCTTGAAACCAGCATTATTACAAATGAAATTCTTTATCTTAATCATTTTTTAATTCGGCCAAAAACTAACGTGGTCCTTTCGCACAATGAATTCAATTTGGTGTACATATGCACAATATTGATCATAGGCTTCATTCTCATTATGAACCACTGCGCGAAGCAAGCTTTCCACAATTGGATCAATGCACACAGTTACAGGCTCGGGGAACTGTAAATTTCAACATACCACCATTGGAATGACAAAAATAACATGTAAACAAAACCAATTAATAAATCCAATAAGACTAGTATGAAACGATACATAAATAATATTATAATACATAATATCACCATAAAAATACAGAAATAATACCATAATAACACAAATGTATAGTTCAAAACCAATAATACATAAATAATATTATAATATCATTATAATAACACTAATTTCAATGACAACATAACACCAGTAAAATCATTAATTAAATCCAATAACACTAGTATATCCTCATGACAAAGCCTACATAACACCCAACTATCGTTAAATAACACCCAATTTTAATTTATCATAATATTGTCTAAATACGACTGGAATAAGCTATGTTTGATTAAAATATTTTGTCAGTTTATTATAGTCTGCAAACCAAAATATTATCAAAACATTACCATAATACAACCATTACCAAAACTATAACACCATGATAATACTTAAATACCATCACGTCCACCCTCTAACATAACAATAATGTTGCAATCAAATAATACAGTAATCACACCAGAATAGCTCCACAATACTATCATTAGGACGTCATTAATAGCACCAGTAAATACAGAGAAATAAGTTCACCTGCGGAATGCTTCCGACAGCAGCTAATAAGCTCAGCTCATTTTGGCATCATTCTCGCAATCATTTTGCGATTCCATCAACATTTCTTGACCGAGAGAGAAATCAATCAGAAGAACCCTAACTGTTCAATACAACGCAAATGGAAAAAGAAAATAATTCTTGAACCCTAAACCTGAAGAGTCAAAATATTTTTTTTTCCAATTTGGCGGGATCCAAAATGACAAAATGTTTGATTTGGCTGGATCAGAAAGTGGCAAATAGACTCTTTTTTGATGCTTGGGCGAGGCTCGGACCGGGTAGTGCTGTAAATAATTTTTTTTGCTTACTTTTTTTATGATTGTCCCTCAATTCCACGTGTCCCTTTTTTATGTGCGGTAACCCCATGTGCGGTCTCCAAACTGAATAATTTTTCCATTTGAATAGACCATGGCTCCGCACGACTGACAAACATGCGAATATTTTTTATTTATTTATTTTGTTTATTTATGATTGAGCATAATTCGAATTTAAAAAAAAATAAAATTGTTAATAAACTATTTTCGATGAATGATGTAGGATTCAGCTTTTCTTTAGTATTTTTTTTAACATTGTATTTTATTTTATTATCAGTATTCTACAACTACAAATTGAAACTTATTTACATTTCATCACCCTTTTTTTTTAAAATTCGACGTAATATGTTCGGGGTTAGGGGTGAAGATTTATTCCAATTTCTCCATTAGGAGAATATATGGGCATATTTTAAAATATGTTTACATAACCCTATGGGCTGTACAAAAAAAAAAAAAATGTTTTTTTAAAGCCAATTTATTTCATTTTATAGGTTTAGATTCACAATTTCTATTTTTATNTTAAATTCGACGTAATATGTTCGGGGTTAGGGGTGAAGATTTATTCCAATTTCTCCATTAGGAGAATATATGGGCATATTTTAAAATATGTTTACATAAACCTATGGACTGTACAAAAAAAAAAATGTTTTTTTAAAGCCAATTTATTTCATTTTATAGGTTTAGATTCACAATTTCTATTTTTATGTTTTTTTCTCCTTTTGCACACAAGCAATGCCTTATTTTAGAAGCGCCCAGATTTAATTAAGGCTAGCAGCTAAATAAGTAGCTGATAGATGTTAATGGAATGCACAAAATAAATAGAATTGAATGGTCATAAATATTATGCAACTCGTTATGGAAGAGCAGATAATGCTAAGGAACAATAAGACGTACGCAGTAACTCAATGCATTCAAAAAAAAAAAAAACTAAAATAAAAGAAATAAATCTTACGTACCTCTGGTTGCGGAATTACAAATGACCTTTTTCATCAAACCTTCGTGATTGGAGAAAATTTTACATAGGCAGTGGGAACTCCGACTCCAATAAAATTAAGCAATATACAAAATTTAAAAAATGCTTGCTTTTCGACTCTTAAATTTTTAATTTTTTTAGAGGGTTCAGTGAAATATACTTTAAGTTGTGTTACCGGACTCTGTATGCAAATTTTTTTTGCATGATTGGGCCTTGAACAAGGTTTGAATCATGGGTAAGAGTTGCCACAAACTTTCTATTTTGTATTAATAACCTTAAACCAGATCTTTTTGGAAAATGCTTTGAATTGCAAAGTTTGAGATAAAATCAAGAGCAACATACTGTATNCAGTTGCCACAAACTTTCTATTTTGGAAAATGCTTTGAATTGCGAAGTTTGAGATAAAATCAAGAGCAACATACTGTATGGATAGAAGTTGGCTGCTTCTAGTACT
>JXCR01140510.1:0-10629 GCA_002079205.1 Phalaenopsis hybrid cultivar
GTATGCTTTAGATAAATTTAGATCTTATTTAATTGGAGTTAAATGTGTTGTGCACACTGATCGCTCTACTATTAAATATCTAATGCAAAAGGAGGATGTCAAACCAAGGTTGATTAGATGGATACTTTTGATGCAAGAATTTGATCTTGTGGTTCAAACCAAGGTTAATTAGATGGATACTTTTGATGCAAGAATTTGATCTTGTGGTTATTGATTCAAACTAAGGTTGATTAGATGGATACTTTTGATGCAAGAATTTGATCTTGTGGTTATTGATATGTTGATTAGATGGATACTTTTGATGCAAGAATTTGATCTTGTGGTTATTGATAGAAAGGGAACTGATTAGATTGATACTTTTGATGCAAGAATTTGATCTTGTGGTTATTGATAGAAAGGGAACTGATAAGATGGATACTATTGATGCAAGAATTTGATCTTGTGGTTATTGATAGAAAGGGAACTGATAATTTGATCATTTGTCGAGATTAGAAAATCATGAATTATCTGACACCGACAATAAAATTACAGACACAAGGTTGATTAGATGGATTCTTTTGATGCAAGAATTTGATCTTGTGGTTATTGATAGAAAGGGAACTGATAATCAAATTGCTATTGATGCAAGAATTTGATTTTGTGGTTATTGATAGAAAGGGAACTGATAATCAAATTGCTGATTAGTGAATTATCTCACACCGACAATAAAATTACAGACAATTTTCCTGATGAACAACTTTATAATATTAATGAGTGGAAAATACCATGGTATGCTGTTATTGTTAATTATATTGTAAGTGATATTTTGTCACCTATGCTAACACAACAACAGCAAAAAAAATTCATTCATGATGCGAAAGCATATTTTTAAGATGAGCCTTATTTTTATAAACAATGTAAGGATATGATTATGAGAAGATGTGTACCTTATGAAGAAACTGAGCTGATCATTCAGAAATGTCATGATTTAGAATTTTGAGGACATTTTGGGATTGATAAAATTGCTTATAAAATTTCACAAGCTGGATTTTATTGGCCTACTATCTTTAGAGATGTTTATAGATACATAAAAACCTGTGATCGATGTTAACGAGTAGGCAATATATCTAGAAGAAATGAAATGCCTCTGAATTTCATGTTAGAAGTTGAGATCTTTGATGTTTGGGGATTAGATTTTATTGGACCATTTATTCCTTCATTTGGGAACTTATATGTATTAATTGCAGTAGACTACGTTTCTAAGTGGATTGAAGTGCACGCTTTTCTTTGTTGTGACGCTAAAAGTGTTTCATGATTTTTAATGAAAAATATTTTCACTAGATACGGAATGCCTAGAATGATTATAACTAACGGAGGATCCCATTTTAGGAATAAATATATTCAGAGATTGGTAGAGAAGTTTAATATTATTCATAGAATCTCTACTGCCTATCATCCTCAAACCAGTGAGTTAGCTAAAGTTTCTAATAGAGAGATTAAACAAATACTTGAAAAGACTGTAAACCCTAGTAGAGTAGATTGGTCCACTAGACTGGATACCGCATTATGAGCTTACAAGACTGCTTATAAGACTCTATTGGAATGACTCCTCACAAACTGATTTTTGGAAAGACTTGTCACTTACTAGTAGAATTGGAGCATAAAGCATATTGGGCTATTAAAGNAATCTAATTTTTATGATGATCAAGGGTAAATAAGAGTAGTAGAGTTCAATACTGCCACAATCTAATGATAATTTTAAATAAAAAATACCATAATCATAATAAAAATAAATATAATTATGGGTTGCTTCCCATAAAACGCTTGGTTTAACGTCGTCAACCCGACCTATTCAGGTATTATTCAGGTTGATTGATCATTAAAACCTCTTCAAAATTTGATCTTTTACCCTATAAATACGGTTTTAATCTATGTCCATTTACTTTAAATCTATTTCCAGTCTTCTGATCTTCAATTTCAACATTCCGTAAGTAAATACTTGCGTCACAGTAAAGGGTCCTAACCAACGAGACTTCAATTTCCCAGGGAATAACTTCAGCCTTGTATTGTGACCAAAGGAAAATATGTTGAGATTTTCATACCTATTTTATATTATTTTTAATGATATTGCACTTTAAGAAGTATTTTTGATGTTTTGTCTCAGGTATTATGAATTATGGTCATTGGAGCAAAAAGATGCAAAAACGGTGTAATTTGGAGCAATGTATTTTTGATGTTTTATTGTAGGAATAATGAATTAGGGTCATTGGAGCAAAAAGATGCAAAAAGGAGCTAATTCAGAGCGAAAAGGACTAAAATGTGGAGAATTGAACTAGGCCACCGATGGCGCCCTCGACCCTGCCAACGACGAGTTTTTCCTGAGACTACAGGACAAAATTCTTCAGAAGCCCGCCGTCAGCGGCCTTGAGGCCGCGGACTGCGAGATCGACTGTTATGTCTACTCAAGCTTTGGATAAGGCCAAATTTTAAAGGGATGCTTAGGCAACTCTTAGAAAAGCTCATTCACAACTTTAAAAGAACATTTTGGCCGAAAATTGGGAGAGTCTAGAGGCCTTGTAGGTTACCATTAGTGTATAGAATTTCTAATAGAGTGTAACAATTGTGAGGAGTTCTTCGAGAGATTGTAAGAGTGAAGGGAAAGTGAGAGATTTCTTCCTCCTTGCTACTTCGAAGAGGAATTCTGTGTGCTGTAAAGGCAAATAAATAGGGAAATAATATTTTCGGGTGTATAATTGGAGATTTTAGAGTGACAAACTAAAATCCCCAATTCGGTCCTTTCGTTTGGGTGCTGAAGTGTAGATGTTAGCCCTCAGGTGAGGGGAACGTGGGAGCTTCGAAGTGTTTGGGTGTTGATGTGTAGATGTTAGCCCTCAGGTGAGGGGAACGTGGGAGCTCCAAAGTGTCCGGTATCCTCCCAGCCTAGCTGTAGATTCAGTAACCAAGCATAGGATTAGTCAATGTTCTTTATTCGGTATCCTCCCAGCCTAGCCGCAGAATCAGCCAAACATAGGATTAGTCAATGTTTTTTACGGTATCCTCTCAGCCTAGCCGCAGAATCAGTAACTAAGCATAGAATTAGTCAATGTTCTTTATGCCTGGACCACTAGCCGCAAAATCAGTAACCAAGCATAGGATTAGTCAATGTTCTTTATGCCTGGACCAAAGATTAGCCGCAGATTCAGTAAACAAGCGTAGGATTAGTCAATGTTCTTTATGCCAGGACCAAAGGGACCACAGATTCAATAAACAAGAATAGGATTAGTCAATGTTCTTTATGTCTGGACCAAAGGGTATCGCAGATTCAATAAACAAGCATAGGATTAGTCAATGTTCTTTATGCTTGGACCAAAGGGTAAATACGAATTTAGCAAACAAGCATAAGATTAGTCAATGTTCTTTATGTCTGGACCAAAGGGTAAAGAATTCGGATTTAGTAAACAAGCATATGATTACTCAATGTTCTTTATGCCTGGACCAAAGGGTAAAGACAGAATCAGCCAAACATAGGATTAGTCAATGTTTTTTACGGTATCCTCTCAGCCTAGCCGCAGAATCAGTAACTAAGCATAGAATTAGTCAATGTTCTTTATGCCTGGACCCCAAGCCGAAGATTCAATAAACAAGCGTAAGATTAGTCAATGTTCTTTATACCTGGACCAAAGGGTAAAGAATATGTATGCTCCTATTTGACACAATATAAATTGAACTAATTTAATTTATCCATTCACTATAATTTCTTGACAAGGAGAAGGATGCTTTCTTATATATTGAATATCCATGCACTATAATTTCTTGACAAGGAGAAGGATGCTTTCTTATATATTGAATATCATAATTAAACCCTCCTTAGTATTATTAGTTATTTATTATTTATTAAAATTATCTACTTTTTTCAATTGCCTATTAGTGACAGATAAGCAAATTGAACTTCGTTGTTGTGATTAAATTATTACTTTTCTAAAATCTTAGTCCGTAATTCTAAATTACTCCCTGTGGGATCGATATCTAGGACTCAATTAGAGCCCTATATTACTTGAGCGATACATATACTTGCATTGATAAGTGTGACTTTACAATTATTGAATATTTATTACGTCCATATTTATCTTATATTTTAAGCATATATAAAGTCGCCGACCAAGTTTTTGGTGTCGTTGTCAGGGAGTGATTGAGTGAATGAGTAAAATCACGATCAGAGTAACGGACAAATTAGGATTATTAGAAAATTTTTACTTGAATTACAATTTATTTTTATATTTAGTTAATTATATTACTGAGTACTGATTTCAAATTGTAAGCGTAAATTTGGACCTGAAAATCTTATACCCTACAATTCAGAATTAGAATGCACTGTTAGAAGGATTAGAAAATTGAGAAGAGAAACTAGAAATTCTGATACAATGGAAAACAACCTGAACAATCAAGGAATAGAGAATGAACACCAACCTAGATCTCTACGAGATTATGCAAATCCTACAGCAGATGAAATTCACTTATTTATCCAAAATCCTGATGTAGCTTTATACAATGGAAAACAACATGAACAATCAAGGAATAGAGAATGAACACCAACCTAGACCCCTAAGAGATTATGCAAATCCTACAACAGATGAAATTCACTTATCTATCTAAAATCCTGATGTAGCTGCTAATTCATTTGAGCTTACGCAAATCCTACAGCAGATGGAATTCACTTATCTATCCAAAATCCTGATGTAGCTGCTAATTCGATTCCTACAGCAGATGAAATTCACTTATCTATCCAAAATCCTGATGTAGCTACTAATTCATCTGTTACAGCAGATGAAATTCACTTATATATCCAAAATCCTGATGTAGTTGCTAATTTATTTGAGCTTAAACCTGGTGTTATCCAAATGGTACAAAACAATCAATTTGGAGATGCACCAAATGAAGATCTGAACTTACACCTCGCTAGTTTTTTAGAATTGTGTGTTACTTTTAAATATGACAGAGTCTCAAACGATGCTGTTAGACTTAGATCAAATGCCCAATTATGCGAAATTTATGAAAGATATTCTGAACAAGAAAAGGAAGTTCAAAGATAATAAAAATGTTGCACTTAGCAAAGAGTGTAGTGCAATTATTCAGAAAAAGCTTCCTGAAAAATTATAGGTAGTTTCACTATACCGTGTGCTATCGCTGAAAAATTTTATGGAAGAGCTTTATGTGATTTGGGAGCCAGCATTAATCTTATGCCTGACAGCTTCACTATACCATGTGCTATTGGTGAAAAATTTTATGGAAGAGCTTTATGTGATTACAGTTTTACTATAGCGTGTGCGATCGGTGAAAAATTTTATGGAAGAGCTTTATGTGATTTGGGAGCCAGCATTAATCTTATGCCTCNGTCCAAATATAGTAATCCTTGCCTGAAAAAGAAAAAGAAAAAGAAAACAAAAAGAAAAAGAAAAAAAAAGAGAAAAGAAAAAGAAAAAGAAAAGAAACGTAAGGGGGGAGAAGCTTGAGGATTAGTGCCTAATCAAAAATTGGTTCTACATTTGATCTTTTTAAAGTATAAGACTTGATAAAATCTTAAGCTTATAAATATAATATAGTAAGTAAAATTACTTTTAATAAAAATTTGTAAGTAGAGAAAATAAAAGAACTAAAATCTAAATTTAGGAACTTACAATATTTCTGAATTATATTGGAACTCAAATTTTCATTGTTCTTAACATTACAAATTTTTAAACTTTATGTTGGTCTCATTTACTAATTATTTATTTCTAAATTGGACTACTATATTTCTAAATCTAAATTTTAATAACTCCTACATAAACTCATATACATATCATACATATTTGGTTTTTAAAGATTGAAGTGTCATTTGAGGACAAGTAACATTTTAAGTTTGGGGGATTTTGATACATCTAAAACATATAGTGTTTTTAGACACATTTTTATACTTATTTTTGAGATATTATACTTTAATGGAAGATATTTAAAAATGGAAAAAAATGCTTAAAGGAGTAAAAAAGGACTAAATTTGGAGCAAAAAAGGTGAAAAATTGTGCAAAAGAGTTTCGGCGCTTAAGCACCGGATCCAACACTTAAGTGCCAGTTAGACAGAGAAGGTAATGCCTAAGCATCGAGACTCCGCGCTTAAGTGCCAGTGGCAGTTACTAGATAAGTAAAATCAGTTTTCACAAATTTTGAAGAGATTTTTAAGGCACCCATTAGCTTAATTGGTGGTTGTAACCACCATGGATGAAAATTATCATCAAAGAATGCATCTCTTGGGCAAATACATCAAATCAAGACACATTTTGATAAGATCCCAAGGCACCTCTTGGAAAACTATAATAGAAAGAAGAGAGGACGTAGAAAGGAGTCCTGAAAATATTAACAAGTTTTGAAAGTTCTTTTCAGGGGAGTTAACTTGGAGAGATTTTCAGGAACCACTTTTTATTTACTTTATCCTTTTTGTTATTTGGTTTTGAGTGATTGTAAAAGAGAATAAATTCAAAGGAACTTCAAGAGTTTTGTGGAGGACTTGTGATAAGTTTTTATCTTTTAGTTTTAGACTACTTTTGGTTTTAATTGAGACTTGTTGTTGGTTTGACAATGACTTCTTCTTTTAAACTAAAGTGTGGTTTTGTTTTCTTCATAATTTCTGAATAGATTCCTTTATCTTCCTTCATAAAATGATAAGTAATTAAGTTTTGGATAGAAGTTGTGGAGATTATTCATTTTTAATCTTGAAAGAAGTTGTGATGATTTAAATTCATGCACTTTATTTACTTCTTGATTTGTCCAATCCAGATGTTAAAATTGGTTGTGAGAACATGTAAGAACCGGATGCTTATTGTCTCTGTCAACAATTGGAAAAAATCATATGAGGTTGTATTAATGAGAATGTAGTTCATATGATTGAGTGCAAATAAATAGGGAAATATTCATTTATGGGTCTAGAGTTAGAGGACTTTAATGTGATAGGTTAAAGCCCCCAGCTTGGTTTATTGTTTTAGGTTCTGATGCGAGAATGTTAGCCCTTAACTGGAGGGAATCGAGGGAACTCTAGAGTGAGAGCTAGTATCTTTTCTGCCTAACCGGTCTTCAGAACTATTCAAAATTTAAATTAGCGAATGTAAGAACAGCATCTATAGTAAGGGTAAAGAATATTATTGCTCCTATTTGGCACAACACAATTTGCATATTTTCACAACAAAATTCCTATACTTTTTAGTGATTCATGATAAGAAGAAAGATATTTTTGTATTAGATACTTTTCTTCTACAAAAACTTTATTTATCTTTTTAAGTTGTTACTGTTTCGTTAAAATATCGAAAACACCAAAAATAATTACATTTTAAATTCCTGTAAAAATCATTTTTAGTTTAAGTAATTACCTTTTTAAAAAGAAAAATACTTTTTAAAAGGTGCATATTGCTTAATTGACCCATGGAAAATATGTTGAGATTTTCATACCTATTTTATACTATTTTTGATGATGATGCACTTTAAAGAAAGGTAATTTTGATGTTTTGTTGCAGGAATGATGAATTAGGGTCATTGGAGCAAAAATATAAAAAAAAGAGCGAATTTGGAGCAAAATGGTCCAAAATGTGGAAATTTGAACTAGGTCGCTGACAGCGCCCTCGACCCCATCGACGGTGAGTTTTTCCCGACGCTACAGGACAAAATTCTTCAAAAGTCCACCGATGGCGTCCTTGAGGCCGTCGACGGCGAGCTCGGCGATTATGCCTACTGAAGCTTTGGATAAGGCCAAATTTTGAAGGGATGCTTAGGCAATTCTTGGAAAAGCTCATCCACAACTTTAAAAGACTATTTTGGCTGAAAATTGGAGAGCTTAGAGATAGGGGAAAAGAATCTAGAGAGAGTTCCTAGATATTAGAAAGGTTCTAATATTGTGAGGAATTCTTTGAGAGATTGTAAGAGTGGAGGGAAAGTGAGAGATTTCTTTGTCCTTGCTACTTCAAAGAGAAATTTTGTGTGCTGTAAAGAAAGGAAGAGATTCAGAAGAACTTCGAGGAGTGTTCTTGGGGAGAAATTAGAGATAAANTAGATCTCGCCGTCGGCGGCCTCGAGGGCGCCGTCAAAGGGCTTCTAGAGAATTTTTGTCCTGTAGTCTCCAAAAAATCTCATCGTCGGCGGCGTCGAGGGCGCTGTCGGCGGCCTAGTTCAAATCTTCACATTTTTGCCCTTTTTGCTCCAAATTTGCTCCTTTTTACATCTTTTTGCTCCAATGACCCTAATTCCTTTTTCCTGCAACAAAACATCAAAAATACCTTTCTTTAAAGTGCAATATCATCAAAAACAGTATAAAATAGATATGAAAATCTCAACATATTTTCCTTTGGTCAGTAGTTAAATTTGTATGTGTAGTATAATAGATGTTGAGTAGTATTTTGTAATGTAATGTGATTTTTAATTCATATTTTAATTGTAATTATTTTTTTTAGTATTGTGGTTGTGTTAGGAATAATTTTGCTTGTTTAATGTTTTAGTTTTATACTTATTTTAAATTTCATTACCCAGCAATTTCTCTAATGATTTGTATGTGTATAAAACTCCTAATGTTACAGACTAGGTGAAGTAGAAATTTTGAGAAGGACTACAAAAATTTTAGAATGATGAAAATGCCTAAAATATAAAGGNTATTTATATGTGTAGAAAGCTCTTAATATTATAGATCAGGTGAAGTAAAAATTTGAGAAGGCCTGCGAAAATTTCAAAATGATGAAAATGCCTACAATAGTGAGGTATGATTTAAATTTATAGTTTTTTCTTTCCACCTGTATTATTTCATATTTAAAAATTTAAGTTTGGGGGAGGAAAGAAAAAGNTAAAGGTATGATTTATATTTAGAGTTTTTCCTTCCACATGTATCATTTTATATTGAAAAATTTAAGTTTGGGGGAGGGAAGAAAAAGATTAACTATTAGAGTTTTTCTTTCCACCTATATCATTTTATATTGAAAAATTTAAGTTTGGGGGAGGGAAGAAAAAGATTAACTATTAGATCCATCTATTTCAATATTTTCAATAATAATTTATATGATTTTATGTAGTGAATTTAATTCAGGCAACTATATTTTTGTAACTATTTAAATATTATGGTAGNCTTAATTCAGGTAACTATATTTTGTAGCTATTTAAATATTATGGTAGATTTAAAGAAATATTTTTGTAATGAANCAAGAAGAAAAGATTGGGGCTCATTGATGTAAAAACTATGAAATATTTATAAGGTAAAGGAATGCTTTGAGTTTCAAATTTAGGGACGATGTAAAAACTATGAAATATTTATAAGGTAAAGGAATGCTTTGAGTTTCAAATTTAGGGAAGAGTTCAAAATCATTAAAGGCTATCCAGATATAGTAATCCTCACTTGAAAAAGGAAAAAGAACTTTGAAATATTTATAAGGTAAAGAAATGCTTTGAGTTTCAAATTTAGGGAAAGAAAAGTGAAGTTAAAATCATTAAAGGCTATCCAGATATAGTAATCCTCACTTGAAAAAGGAAAAATAAGGGATTGGGCTATGTAATATTTATAAGGTAAAGGAATGCTTTGAGTTTCAAATTTAGGGAAAGAAAGGTGATGTTCAAATGTTTATAAGGTAAAGAAATGCTTTGAGTTTCAAATTTAGGGAAAGAAAAGTGAAGTTCAAAATATATCTATAAGGTAAAGGAATGCTTTGAGTTTCAAATTTAGGGAAAGAAATGTGATGTTCAAAATCAATAAGTTAAAGGAATGCTTTGAGTTTCAAATTTAGGGAAAGAAAGGTGATGTTCAAAATCATTAAAGGTGGAATGCTTTGAAAATGCTTTGAGTTTCAAATTTAGGGAAAGAAAAGTGAAGTTCAAAATCATTAAAGGCTATCCAATGTTTTGAGTTTCAAATTTAGGGAAAGAAAAGTGAAGTTCAAAATCATTAAAGGCTATCCAGATTTTTGAGTTTCAAATTTAGGGAAAGAAAAGTGAAGTTCAAAATCATTAAAGACTATCCAGATAAAGTAATCCTCACTTGAAAATCAAAAAAGAAAGGATTGAAAACAATCCCTGAAAAGAAAAGAAAAATATATAGGATTGAAAGCTAAAACAATTGACAACAATCTTTGAAAAGAAAAGAAAAATATATAGGATTGAAAGCAATCCAAATGAAAAAGAGAGAAGAAATAAAAAAAATTTAAAAGTGAGGAGAAGCTTGAGGATATGCCTAATAAAAAATTGGCTTCACTGGACCTACCTAAAGGGAAAACCTAATTGCTTTCCTGAACTTATATTTATGGATTAGATCTTTCACTAGTAGTGTTTCCATGAAGTTCCTATCATTTAAATATTCTACGTGACTTAATATTGCAACGTATAGTCATTCTTGAAATGAATAGAAGACTAAAACTCTTAAACTTGATGACTAGATAATATTGTGGCTATAGAGTTAATTCAATTACTTAAATTTTTTCTGAAAATCTCACTATGATATTTATCTAAATCAAACTTATAATATTTCTGAATTAAAACTTTACTAAAATAGATCATAACTTTTCTATACTACTAAAATTACTTGAGGACAAGTAATAGTTAAGTTTGGGGGATGTTGACCAAAGGAAAATATGTTGAGATTTTCATACCTATTTTATA
>JXCR01140511.1:4900-21282 GCA_002079205.1 Phalaenopsis hybrid cultivar
TTGAGCCTCATCCCTCAAGTCTTGTGTTTTCCTTCGGGATAGATGCAAGATTTGAGGTACAGTGCTCTTTCATTTTTAACTATGAAAAATATGGGGTCAGTTCGATTTCATACTTCAACGTCCTTCCGAAGCGGGCAACGGGATTTCGATTCCGGCGACCGACAGCTTCTTACGGGCAACACTCCCTCAAACCAAACCCACAAAAATAGCACCGACATGATTCTACTGCCTCTAGAGGACAAGTGTGCAAGCTAAGAAATCCCTTTTATGGGCTAAAGCAGTTCCCAAGGGTCTAGCTTGTCAAGTTCACAAAGTGATCGGGTCCATTGTTTTACTCAGGCTCAATCGAATTGCACTCTCTTCTTCTGACAATCTTCCAATGGTCAGGTAGATATCCTTATTGTCTTTGTTGATGATATTATTCCTACAGGTAACGATCTGCCAGCATCAAAGTCAAGACATTCCAGCTTCATCCTTCGAGATGAAGGATTTGGGACCCCTATGATACTTCTTAGGCATAGAAGTGGCTTGGTCATCTCAGGAGATTCATATGTCTAAGTGCAAGTATGTGATTGCTCTCTTGACAGAGAAGAACCTTTTTTCTGCTCATCATTTTGATCAGATGATCCGAAGAGCTTCACTTAATCGTACGACATTTACTTGACATTTGAGTGTCTTAATGATGTCAGAATTAAGTGATATTGGGCTCGTTGGATTCGTCATATTGAGCCGCTCGATTCGAGTGTAAACTTGTCATATTCGACAATCCTTTGATCTTTCAAATGTGTACAAAAATCATTTAAGTGTGATTCAATGACTTGATATGGGCTTGATTTGACTCGAATTGGGCTAGTTTTCATATCATAAGACCTGTCTCATTAAGTCGGTCAATTTGACTATAAGTTTGTTGAAATTGGAGCTCTGGATCAATTTTTATCAAGATTTGAATGTTTCATGCTTAAAATATCATCTCGAGATTTTTGTCATGCCTCAAAATTCGTGACTGATAATGAAAATTTTTTGTGGCGTATCAATACTCACTACCTTCTATTATTTTGGGTTGTCTGTTTGTAATTGCGCCAAGGTTGGTTAGACTATTATCAGGGGCATTTACATGGATATCACACAATTTTTATGTATTTAAATATTTAACATCTAAACTTAAATATTTACATGTATAACATCCAAATTTCAATATCAAATAAAAAATCTCACTTGTGATAACATCGTAAAAAGTGAAATACATCTTCATATAGATACAAATTTATAACACTAAAATGTTATAATTAATTTTTAAAATAGTTACAAATAAATTTTATATAATTATAATTTAGTTTGATGGTATATTTATCAATTATTAATTATTCTATAATTAAATTAACTAAAATTAGCTTAAATGAAATTATATTAAATCCCAAAACACATCTTCTCCTTCCCACTCTTCAATTTTGCCCAAAACAGCTTCCTCCTCCAGTGCCTTGCGATTGAGAGAGAATATTATGTATGGCAAACCGCACGTCCAGACTATAGTCGGGATGCCGCTACGCTGTAGTGTATTACATGTAACCCATTCAGACCGTCAACCAAATGTGCGGTTGCTTCATGATTGGAGCTAGCTGAGATGACTATAACTAGGAATTGGGAGTTTGGCATCGAAAGTTCTTACTCTCGTTGATGTCAATGTCAAACAATTCTCGTTATTTTGAATAAGTTTGTTTTAAGTGCTCGAGGTTATAAATTTAAATAAGAGTCATATTAATATTCTTTTCATTTATGATTATTTGATCAAATTCAAAATGCTAAAATTAAATAATATTTGAACCGACCGGACCGGTTCGCCGGTTCTGACCGGCTCAATACCGGTTATATACCAAAATGATTCTGAGCTTGGACCGAGCTAGTTGAATGACCAGTTCAAGATTGAATCGATCGAACTGATTTTAATATAGATTTAAGTAGATGTAGAAGCAAAGTAGTAATACTTCTTAATAATAATTTAATTTGATTATAAATCTTTATAGGTCAATTAAATTATTTAAAAATAATACTCATTAATTAAATAAATAATATATATATATATATNAATAGATAATAATTGGGTGGTTTGCTTGTAAAATAGTATTTTTGTTATTTTTGAAGCCCTATATTTATATATTTATTTGGTATTTTTATATTTTCTTCCTCCCAATTGGATTTCTATTGTAGGTATCTGTACAGTTATATAAGGATTTCACAGCTTTTCTTCTTACAGGCTTTTGCAAGCCTCACATGATGACGCTTAAGCGCTAATCAGAGAGAGATTCACCGTCTCACGATTGGTTGTCTGCGAATAGCATGGCTCCTAGGTATCATAAGTTTAAATGTACAATCTCATCAGTTTTTTACTCCTGACAGCTATTTGAATTTGTGTAAGTTCGACGAAATGTGTTCACCGATGAGATTAGTAAGATTTAGATTATGGGTTCCAAAATAAATTTTACAAACTGATGGTGTGATTGGTCCAATGGCAAAATAATTTTCTATTTATGCTTACATGGGAACTAGCGGGAAATCAAATTTGAAGGTTTATGTGCGCTTTCGGAGAAGCCCTTTTGGACCTATTTGATTATCCTTAAAAAAAGATATGTTAGAACTTTGTAGCTACAACGCTGATGCAGATGTTGTTGATGCTGCATGTGACGCTCAATGGATTGATTTTTATCATTGTTTTGATCATTGCATAAAATAATTCCAATAAATCAAATAAAACTCGAAAAAATATAAAATTTTCTCCTCCGGGTTCTCTAACCTCAGGAAGATTTTTTCAAAAATACAAAACTTAATTTTCCCCATTTAAAATATTTTATTTTTAATAAATACCCCAGAAATTAAAATAATTCTAATAATTCAAATTAAATTTAAAAAATCATGAAATTTGGTCTAAAGACTTTCCTGGTCTAGGTCTACCTCCAGTAAAAAGTTCAAGTGATTAGGCTTCACGTTGGTCGAGTTAGCAAATTTTCTTTGAAAAATAGCATTTTTGCATGAAAACAATTATATAAATTAAATTAAATTTTGAAAAATCACATTTTCTCCTCTGATGTCTTAATTGACTCATGNGAATGAGGTAGGATAAAAATTTCAAAGTTATTTGAATTGAATTTGACAAATTTTAAAGTGTTAGAACCTTAGGGGCAAATGTGTAATTTTGGAAATTTAGTCTTAATTAACATTTAGGCTTAATTCAAGAGGGAAAATGGGTAACCTCTGATCTTAATCAATTTATTTGATGCTTGAAATACAAAGGGGGTAAGGAAATGGGCAACCTCTGATCTTAATCAGTTTATTGGATGTTTGAAGCACAAGAGGTTAATTTGGTAGAAACCAACCTCACTTTCTTAATTAAAATGATAAGTTAATAAATTTCTAAATTATTTAAATTTGGAAGTTTATTAAAATAAAATGAACCTAGGACTTAGGGGTATGACTTTTGAAGTTAATAATTAATCGATTTAATACCCCTATTTGATTTTCAAATGAAATTCAAATAATGAATTATGATCACCTAATGCTTAGCCTTTTCAAAACTAATTAAGACACTCACATAGGTCTTAAGGGCTTAGTAGTAATCTAAGTTAAATCAAGACTGATTAAATGAGGATTAGAAAAACAAAATAGAATTAAAATTAAAACATCTTTCAAACACTACAAGCGCAATTAGGACAAAAATTTGGCTAAGTGTTCCAAAAACATTAACTTGCCTCTATGAGGGTCTTCACCTACAAAATCCTCAAAATTAAATTATGAGTGATAATTACCCCATTCTTAGGGATAATTGAGACATCAGTGCTCACTGAGCACTACGAGTATTTACATGATGAATTATTAAACAACATAATAAGTTTAAAATAACTCGGTATTTTCCACCAGGCAGCAAGAGGGAAGCATGGACCTGCTTCATTCTCTTAACCTGTTGGAAACCTTAGAAATCTACTAAATTTAATATGTTTTGCTTGACAAATATCATCATTAATCAAATTAAAAAGGACCCACCAAGATATGACCTAGGGTTAGGTAGGTCATCAAAACTTTACTTCCCTGTTTTATATGCCCTAATATGCATTTTAAGTTTCAGATGGTGGAACGAGAAGACTCACCAGGTACGCTTTTACAGTTTTCAGCTTTATCTTTCTTGTACTTTCATACTGTACTTTTATGCTTACAAACTTGCATGCTAAATAACAATGTCACCCTGCTGAAAACTAAAACTATCAGGATAGCCACAAAACCAAAACCAAAACTAAAAATAAAATCAACCAAGATAAAATTCACCGCCACAACATTCAAAATATAAAACAACTCAAAATTTGATCACAAACATCACACAAAGCTACAATTGCAACTAAATTAAGTTGTCTCTATCGAATGATCGGGAATTCCTTGGAGGAGGTAACTTACGATTGCTAACGAGGCTTCCCACGGTTTAAATAAAATTATGGAACTCGTTAAGTCGAGTTTAGAAAGTTCATTTGGACTAAGTGAATCCAATAGAAAATAGTGGTGCCAGAACGAGAGAACCGTAAGATCCTAACCGATGTTGCTCTAATCAACTTTAACTTGCCCCCATAAAATTTAAAGAACTAAAACCATAGGACTACTTGATTTGACATTATAACTTGACACACTAGAAAACTCAAACTCGTCGCAGCAAGGAGCTTGGAATGGACAACACGACCATCTTCAATAGCAAAACCTCTCTTCCCCAATTAAACCAAACTTCCTTCCTTAGATATGAACAACAAAGCCATAATATTTCCAGGTCGTCTGCCTAGTGCAACATAAATACAATATAAGTCCTAACTCGTCTCAGGATTCCAAGGTCGTTGTTCATCACGACCTAAACCCTCACATCTTCCAGGCTATTTGTGTGATAGTTTCACACGAATGTAAGCCATAATTAATAAAATTGGCAGGATAAAACACCTAAATATTTCTCCTCAGAAATGAAACCAAACATTAGGATAGCTTAGGAAGTCACCGAGGTTCTCCTCTGGATCCATGACATCCCCTAATTCTTCCTCCTTTGGACTCTACAACAAAATGTTCCAAATTTGAACCAATCCCCGTTCACACCTCTATGTTCGATCTCATTGAAAAGTCCTACCTTTTGAAACTTTTTGAAGATAATATTTCTTGATTTTTATCGAAAGTCTTTTTAGGTGACTTTGGTCATTTAACATGTAATTAACTATAGTGTTTTGCCCTTATAGGAAGCATGTCCGAACCCAACTTAATATAAACCCTATTTAATTCTTTATATTAAATAAGAACTTGTCGGCAAATACAAAGGTTTCGCAGACCAGACGGACATCATACTTTCCTTAGTTTATCTCCATGTCCGAACCCAGCTTAATATAAACCCTATTTAATTCTTTATATTAAATAGGGGAACTTGCAGCAAATACAAAGGCGCAGACCAAACGGATGTCATATATTCCTTAGTTTATTTTATCGAGCCTCATCCTCAAGTATTGTATTTATCCTTCAGGATAGATACATGATTTGAGGTACAACGCTCTTTCATTTAAACTATGAAAAAGTATAGGGTCAGTTTGATTTCATATTTTTCTAAAACTAAATATATATGTAAATTAAAACGTCATTCCGTAGCGGGCGACGAGATTTCGATTCCGGTGACCGACAGCTTCTTACGGGCAACTCCTCCAACCAAACATAGCGCCGACAACTTCTGGCGACTCCGTTGGTGACAAGCTTTTCTCTCCATAAAAATCACGAAATATTATTTTCAGACATCGGTAATGTGTCCATGTCTTTCTTGAACCAAATTACCTTTCTTCCGTTGGCATACTTTACTCATTTATGTCGTGGGAAAGTACGGCTAACTCCTTGAACTTCAAGACTATCTGTTCAACCATCTTTGAACAGAGGGGTTCAGGAGGCCATTAAAGACTATTTAAATTTTCATGTGGGGTCGGACCCCCAATAGGTGTGTCGGTGGACTAGTTCCACCTGGGCATTTTCTTGTTTGTAAATAGGTCCCGCACTGGGTTCTAAACACTTCACATCTCCCTTCCAAATTTGATTTGCTATTCTGTAAATTAAACCAAATTGTGGTGTGCTGTGCACACTTTAAAATTTTCTTATATTAATTAAATTTTCCACCTCTTGATTTTTCTTAAACAAAATTTTAAAATACCTATAAATTAAGACCCGCCCGGTCTACAAATCAACCTCTGCTTTCAGTGCTTGCACTAAAATTTACGAGGTTTTGGCCATATAGCTAACCCCAAAACTTTTTGTTTTCAAGCCTGCTGCAATGACCTATCCAACGCCGACTTTTTCCTGCAACCTGCCAACGACTCACGAAGCTCGTTACCTGGTTCCTACCATCAAATTTGGAGTCGGATTTGAAGATCTCGAGGTCATCCTCGGGAAAGCTCCGTTTGTGATAATAAAGATTGCTGCACCGGAAATACAGGAACTGTCTGCAGAGTTAACATGGAGGAGTCGGTCTTATAATAAAAAAGTCTGACACAAAGTCTAGAAGATTTGCCGGTTTATAGGAAGATGTTGCAGAAATATCTACAAATCCAAAGCAATGGTCGCACATATCAGACAAAATGAATTAAGCGCCTTTCAGACAAACCAAGCATTTAGAATATATAGCTTAAGGAAATCCTAAATGGAAAAAAAAAATAACAATAATCATTACCAACATTCAAGGACCAACCCATTTGGGTTGGCCGGAGACTTTGGAAAAAATCCCTCCAACATTCTAAACCTTCACCAATATTATTCGACCTAAATTCACGTGAAAAAAATGATGTTGAAATTGTAACATAGCTGTTAGAGTGAAAACCAAACAATTTAATTATTTTATAAAATGTATTAAAAGAAACATAAAAAATAGTTGTAATTGTCTCAATATTTCGTGGAGGGAGACTCCCTCAGCACAATATCCAAAGCAGTTATGATATCATGAGGGCATTCCCTCGACCCCCCATTCAAAAATTGTTGAAGAGCATACATATCAAATGATTTTACAAAACTGATAGAAATGTTGAATGTCTTGTCTCGGTTGTAACAAGTTACAAGATATTAAATTTAAAACATAAATTATGCAAAAAATGTAACACATAAGAATATAAATTATTAGGAATGTAACACACTTCTAGAATTATTAGGTGCATGATACACATGAGAATAAGATGTGGAATAGGTGTGTACAGAGATGCAGATGAATCACCACTTCAAAATACCAATTTAAGCACCAAATTCTTTGTGTCAACCAATACGTACTTTAAATCACATGTTAAACTTCTATTAAATGTGACTATCACACTCCTAATAACTTTTTTCAACCAGAATGTCTTTTTATAATAAAAATACTGATATATGACGGAGGAGAAGCTCCGTGCACTATGGCTTGTAAAAGAAGGCATTTTAATTGCATGAGAAAAAGTACAACTACTCGGTAAAATAAAAGAATGAAGGTACTCTTACCTATCACTATCTAACAAAAATACCACGAAATCGTTTGTTGTAAATGGTAGTGAACCAGGAGTGTAAAAGATATTGCATCCATCGTATGCAATTGTAAGACGGCCAATATATGATTCACGAAATTGTTCAATGAATTTCTTCATCAAGGCCCTGCCTAATGCTCTAGACTTCACCTCAGAATTGATATTGATCTACTCAGTCAATAGAGAAAAGAACAAACGAATATTATAAGATAATTAGATCGTTAAATTTCAATAAAATAAGTGTCGTTAAGAGAAATATTACAGGTTCTGAACAAGATCAATAATAACATAAGAAAACAATAAGCAAAAGCTTCCCACGGTTTGTCAATTCATAATTTAAATGAGCCTCGTTAAGACAATTCCAAAAAAGCATTGGGAAATTTCTTACTTTTTCTAAGAACACTAATGTGTTGTTTCTCATAAAAGCCACATGAGAAACAGAAGCATCATTAGAAATGTTTCAGCAGCACATATAAAGGAAGAAATCATCAATTTTTTTTGTCTTATTCATTCAACTTATAGTAACAAAATTCACATTATATTGTTATCGATGAATAATAAAAGAATCTGACATAATATATGATTTATAAGATCATTCATCTGAGAAACACATCTTCTAAGAGCATTGTCCGTCTAAACTCTTCAATAGCAGCGTGCTTCATCATTCTCAGCGAGACAAATGACGACTAAATTCATCTTCAACACAACAATAAGATGTGTGAGTTGACATGGTTATTAAATCAACCAACGTACAACAATAAAAGAAAAGCACGACCATGTTATTGATGAATAACAGCATAGTAATATAATGTTTGACGGCAGAGAAGACCAAAGAGAAAAAACAACATGGACAAGAAAATCTAGTAAAAAAAAATCATAGATTCTACACAATTCTTTTGTATGCACATAACTAACAACCTAAACTTTCCTATTTACATTTATAACAATCAGAACATTAACACATAATTAAAAATACCACCATTACTAACATATAAAAATAAATGCTTTTTTGCATGCCGCATAGTTTGATAATTTATGACCATGTTCGTCGACATGTTGCTAGAAGAATAACAACATAAAAACCCTAACAACTAAACTCTCTATATGTGCAGTGCACTGTCCCTCCAAAGCATTTTAAAATGATTTAGATTAAGGGTGGTTGGCTGCACCCAGCATTAAGGTTGTTGAGTATGATCAAGTAAATCCAGAAAAACCAGATTTATAAAATCCGGTGATGTCAAATCCAAGAAGATGTTTGGTATGATTTAAACTAAATTCATTTAAACCTATTTCTTATGTTTGACATTTTATCATAATTTAATTTTTTTTGTGCACTAAATCTGTTCAATCCACCTAAAAATCAGAGAGTGTATGGCTGCAGGTAAGATTTTAAGTTATACATTATTTAGTAAACCCGTAAATCCAGATTTATTAAATCAAAATATTATTAAGTCCAAAATAAATTTGGTTCAAATAAGATTAAATTCATTCAAATCTAAATATTTTTAAAACCAGAATAAATTTGGTTCAATTAAGATTAAATTCATTTGATGTGTTTTGGCATAGATCTATTTGAAATAATTTTTTTCCAAGCTAAATCCATTTAATAACTCCAGATTTAACAAGCTGAACAAACATAAAATTATATTTATCTTTATCTAACATATGTATGACATTTAGTGGATTTAAGTTAAATCCATATTAAATTCCCGTTATAACTTAAAAAGTATCCTACCAAACACTCCAGATTTACGGCAAGAAATTATTGAAGAAGAGAAATTCGAATTTAGGAAGTTGTCAGATTTATTTCACATATTTTTTTCGAGTATCGATGAATTTAAGTTAAAATCAGCTGTAATTGTTGTTAATGTATTAGACAACAATGTTAGAAAAAAGCTAAGAGAAATCAAATTTCCTGTTGAAAAATAAAATGTAAGGGCTTCATAATGAAAATCTCAAACATGTGAAGGTGCAAAATCGGGTAGATAATAGGCTTTATGTTGTGTTGAACTGTGACAATGTAGTTTGAAAAATTACAAATAAGCAATATAATCAGATATAGTTAGGTTTAAAATTTGAAGAGTTTAGAACTTAAATGCTCAAAGCCAAGCATTCAATCATGAAAAGAGATGCATTGTAATAACTTCGATGGTCAAAAAAAGAAAAAATTAAAATGAATAGAACAAAACATCAATGTATTTTTATGTAAGTTACAAATTACCTTCATGAGTATATCTCCAGAAGCCAAAGTGATGCAAACCTACATAAGTTACTTTCATCGCTCCATTATTAGGGGTGTAAACGAACCGAACACGAACGAACAGAGCTTGTGTTCGTGTTTGGTTCGTTTAAAATTTAGTTTGTTTGAAATAAGCTCGTGTTTGAAGTTGTTCGTGAAGTCACTGTTCGTGTTCGTTTCTTAACGTACAAGTCGAACACGAGTTGTTCACGAATGACGAGCCAGTTAGACATCCCTAATATTAATATATATAAATAGTATATTATATTAATTATATAACATATATTATATAAATATATAATATCTATTTTAGTATATTGCTAATATAGTATATTAGTATATTACTATTATTAATTTATTATATATATTATAATTTATAAAATTTAATTTTTTTAAATATCATAAATTTATTTATATATAATTATTTTAAATTATTTTATATTTCGAACAATAACGATTCGAACACGAACGAACGCATCACTGTTCATGTTTGGTTCGTTTAACTAACTGAACGAAAAGAGTTTGTTCACGTTCGTCTCATCTACTTGGCGAACGAATTGAACACGAACTCATTGACGAACCGAACACGAACTGTTCACGAACAACGAGCTTTTTTGACAGCCCTATCCATTATTGTACACTAAAATAGTTGGAAGATTATGGTCAGGATATCCAGGAATGCAGTCTGTAGAGACAATCTTAACAAACTTTATGCTCTGAGTATCTAGCAACAAGCTCCTGTAAGCATTGTAGAAGTAACTCACATCGTGGGATGTTGCCCCACCATTCAAAACAATCCAATGACTATCAAGCTGGAAGTAATAAAACTTGAAGCAAAATTCCTTCTGCATAACTTCTTGCCAGAGTGAGGATACAATTTTTTTTTTAAAAAAAGTAATTTAAATATTTGACACAGAGCTTTTACATTCAAAAAAGAGGACAACGAACTGATACATTTAAATAGCAAAAGATTTTATACATGGATTCAACTTAATAAAGTTCAACGAAAGCAGCTTTGGAGAGGGAAGTAAACTCTTCTAACCCTTGCAACTCAAATCAAGCCATAGATAAAAGAAATAAAATCATAATTTGGAGACCAAAAGTCACGTTAATGAGAAGTATGCAAAACAAATCATCGATCAAATACATATGGAGTGCGAAATACCCATCCTTGAAGAGAAGGACGACGACCCAGACATCAGCAGGGGCCTGAGAAATCTCGCGGACGAAATCGGATCCCGTTATCAAAAGCACTGTTCTGAACCGAGAAACCCTAGTCACCGCCTGCATGTCTACTAGCCTCCGCTTCCTAAGCCGTTACAATGGTATTCAATTAATAGAAAAGGGAAATATAAACTTGCAGACATAGGAAAAGGAGCAAAAGCTCACACCTGTACTCTTATAGGAAGTGATTGTCATCGATGTCAGGGTCATCTTCCAAACCCTCAAGCTCCTCAACAGTGCACTCGTCGATCCATTCCTTAGAGTTTTGGCGGAGGTTGGGATCTTTTGAAGGTGTGAAAGGCGTTGGCTTGAAGATTTCGGGCTTTGGCGTACTATTTCCGAGCCGCTGTTGGATGTCGTCGCATTCAGTACTCGAGTCAGAGCACAGTAACTAGGGGTCGAAGGGAGGAAGAAGAGGCGAGGGGTCTGGGAGGAAGAAATGGGAGGAAGAAAAACGAGATGTACGTAACTCTGAAAGGTAAGAAGGCGCCACAGGTAGGGTGTAAACGAACAGAATGAGAACATGATGGTTGGTTTGAAATTTAATTTGTTTGAAATAAATTCGTGTTTAAAAATATTCGTGAAGTTATTCTTTGTGTTCGTTTCTTAAGGAACGAGCCGAACACAAACTGTTCGCGAACGATGAGCCAGTTTGATATCCCTAATATTAATATATATAAATAATATATTAGATTAATTATATAACTCATATTATATAAATATATTATATCTATATTAGTATATTACTAATATAATATATTAATATATTATTATTATTAATTTATTATATATTATAATTTATAAATTTTAATTTTTTAAAATATCATAAATTTTTTTATATAATTATTTTAATTTTTTTTATATTTCGAACAATAACGATTCAAACACAAACGAACGCATCACGGTTCGTGTTTGGTTCGTTTAACTAACCGAACGAAAAAAATTTGTTCACGTTCGTCTCGTTTACTTATCGAACAAATCGAACACGAACTCATTGACGAATCGAACACGAACTGTTCGCGAACAACGAGCTTTTTTGACAGCCCTCATGGTCGAGCCCGCGACGGCGCAAAAAATAAAACACAAATTGTGTTTGTGGATAAGCTGATGAAACACATGAAATATATGCCCCGACAACGTTTTAAAAAATGCAATTGCACCAATAAGTCGCCCCAAAGGGGCTTTAAATTTTTAGATAAAATGCTGAGAAACAAACAGAAGTTTAAATTGATTCTCTGGCCTTTAGTGGGTTATTTTTCGGGTTGATTTTTGTTTTCTAGTGCATGGAATGAGCAAGCGTAAATCATAGAGTACTTTGACTCTAAAATTAATACCTATTTATCAAAAATGCATTTAGATCCATTTTTTATTTCTATTTCCTGATTTCTTTATTGGAAGAACATGAAATAAGTGCATTACATACTAGAGATCTTTTATTAGCCCAATACTTCAATTCAAATTTAAGTGCCGAAAATATGATCATCAGCTACCCATTATTGGATGTCATCTATGGGGTTCTCAAAATATAATTGATGTTTTATGCAAGATAGATTTCTCTTTTAATAAGGGTTAAAATAAATTTTTGTGAGGATTATTTTATCCCATATTAAAAGAGCGGGGGAACAATTAAAATGTATCATTTAAATAATTAGAGTATTATTTTTTTTTATAGTAGAAAAAGATAATAATATTGGATTGAGCCTCATAGACTTCAAAATAAGCCCTCAAAATAATTTAAATTTGTTGGTGGCTTTGGGGAAAAGTGATTTACATTGGCAAATATATATGTGGCCTTTTACTTTACAGTGTAGATAGTTGGGGGATCATTTTGAGATTTTAATGAAAATTGCATTCAATATTTGGAAATTTGTGTTCTACATTGACAGATTGAGACTGGCATGGAAGATTTTTAGTGCTCTTGACTTATTGTGCAAGCGCTTTAATAGCAGATGAAAACCAACTGAAATTTTTTGAGGCAAGCTTAAAGACTTGAATGGTTTAGTTGTTTCTCCAGAAGAATTATGAGAGTCGAGATCCAATTTGTGTTGCGAAAGTTCACAAAAATAATAAAATTTATGGAATATTTAAAATTTCTTCCTAAGCACTTAGAAACAATTGAGATATATATATTTTTTATTTTTAAAATAAAGATATTGAATTTTGAAGCTTAAAAATAATTTTTAAAAGCTAAAAATGGATTTCACTAAAATAATTCCAATAAATCAAATAAAACTCCAAAAAATATAAACTTTTCTCCTTTGGATTCTCTGACCTCAGGAAGATTTTTTCAAAAATACAAAACTTAATTTTCCCCATTTAAAATATTTTATATTTAATAAATACCCCAAAACTTAAAATATTTCTAATAATTCAAATTAAATTTTAAAAATCATGAAATTTGGTCCAAACGCTTCTTTGGTCTAGGTCAACCTCTAGTAAAAATTTCAAGTGATTAGCCTCACCTTGGTCAAGTTAGCAAATTTTCGTTGAAAAATACCATTTTTGCATGAAAATAATTATATAAATTAAATTAAATTTTGAAAAATCATATTTTCTCCTCTGATGTCTTAATTGACCCATGAATGAGGTAGGATAAAAATTTCAAAGTCATTTGAATTGAATTTGACAAATTATGAAGTGTTAGAACCTTAGGTACAACTGTGTAAATTTGGAAATTTAGCCTTAATTAACATTTACGCTTAATTCAAGGAGGGAAATGAACAACCTCTGATCTTAATCAGTTTATTTGGATGTTTGAAATACAAGGGGTTAATTTGGTAGAAACCAACCTCACTTTCTTAATTAAAAGGATAAGTTAATAAATTTCTTTTTTTTCTAACATTATTCTTTCTGAGTCTCATTAGAAAGAATAAGTCTTGTTATTTGCCTTAGTGAACCATTGCCTTCAAAATCAAATACAAGAAGTAGACATTGCACTCAAATGTTTATCGCATAAAAATAACTCTATTTAGTGAAATACACTTTTCATGCATAATTGAGGTGACACGTATGTACAAATTGAAGTTTGGATGTTAAATATGTAAATACAGGGGAATTGAATAGTATGTGTGCAAATCGCCTTACTCTTATATATACATACTTTGTGGAAATATTAAGATTTGATTGAAGACATTGAGAATGAAACACTTTTATATGGATCATCGAGCTGGCTTATAAGGTAGAAGAGATTGTGGAAATAAACCGTGATGCAAAAGATATCTAGTGCTAAAATTGGGATAGTGAAATCGTATTATATCTCATAACACGATGACTTCAGGCCTAGGATTGGTGATACTATTCATCAACATTGGGTAAAAAAGTTGCCCTTACTTTCATAAGTTGTTGGTGCGGATGTGTCCGGACGATGGTCTTGATGCTGCCACGCTGTCGTGTATTACACCGCGGGCCATCCAAATCGTGTATTAGATGACGATCTATCCAGACCGTTATTCGAATGTGTGGTCGCCACACATAATATTTGCTCCATGATTGGAGCTAGTTGTGAATGCTGTAACAAGATTGCGGGGTAAAAAAAAACTTTGAAACTCTCGTATATTTGTTCTTTCCACTACACGCTAATCAACTAATCCTTATCTTTTTCTTCCTTCCTCCAACCTTGCTTCATGCACTTAAAATCCTCTAAATCTTGTAAATCCTCCTACTGGGATTTACTAAATCCAAATTTAAGGCAAAATGGAGGAGAAATTGGATTAAAGATAATCTATGGTTTAAAGATGTCATTTTTTTAATTTGGTAGGATTGTGCTTAAATCTCGTTTAAATCTTGGTCAAGTTCTGCTACCATCAATCCCTAGAAGGGCATGCGTAGGAAGACAATATACCACATACCTAACTTTGAGCAAGCCAACAATGTCACGCGGAGCAGGAAAAAAATATTTAACATAAGACATTCATGTTTATGCTATATCATTGAGAGAATTTTTGGTGTTTGAAAGATGAAATAGGTTATACCTCGCGATATGCCAACTATTTGTTTCCCAAATATGTGCAAATTGTGTTTAACACGATGACTTTGCGCAATTGTATTCGATGACTTTCTTTCCACAATGACAACGAATTTCGTATGGCGGATGAGGATCATACACGTCTCTATTGAGACATATGAGTACTGGATTGGACAGTCTTTTGTTGAATATGTAGCCTGCGCCTCTTCCCGCTAAAGCTTCCCTCCTCACGCGGTCCTGCCAAACTCCTCTCCGCCGTCCCTGCCAATTCTCCTCACGCGGAATCGCATGAAGTTCCCCGTGTGAAGCATCTCCTTTTCTTAAAAGGCCTATTTTGGCTTTCTATAAATTCCTAAGCCAACTTATTCCTTGCCTTAAGTAATTTCCTAATCTCTCCGCATCTTATTCTCTCCTTTTTTGGCTTTTTGCTTACGAGAAAAAGGCTTCCCTTTCAAGTGATTTCCCTGGTTTTTTTGCTTCGCTACGAGTGGAGAGGTAGGGAGAGAGGAGGAGAGAGGAGAGAGGAGACAGAGAGAGGAGAGAGATCTCTTTCTTGTAATCGTCGAAGTGATCGATATGTATAATTCTTTAAGCTAATAAAATCCTTTGCAGTTCCGTGGACGTAGACAATTTGTCGAACCACGTAAATCTGTGTTTCTGCTGTGTTTTTCTGCTTTGCGTTTTTCTTAATCCAATTTTTCGCTTTATTGCAATCGTTTTTTTCGCAACAACTGGTATTAGAGTTTTGGTTCGGATCTAAGGAAGAACAATGAGCGGAGAAGAAGTGATGACATCGATGATTGAAAAGTTCAATGACACAGATTTTGCTTACTGGAGATTGCAGATAGATGACTACCTCTACGGGAAGAAACTTCAAATTTTGTTATTGGGGAAGAAGCCGGAAAAGATGGATGAGACGGAATTAAATTTGTTGGATCGACAAGTTCTGGGGGTTATTCGATTAACCTTGTCGAGATCTGTTGCCCACAACGTCATCAAGGAGAGGACTACTGCAGATCTCATGCGGTTTTATCTGGTATGTAAAATCAACAGCCTGCACAAAATGCGTTATTCTCAAATTAAGCACTAAATGTGGATATATTGAAAAATTAGGATTTATGACAAATAAAGCTGGTTCATCTTTGTATAATCACTAAATCGAGAGCAAAGGCGTATAAGCGAACTATCCAACCATTGAAATTCAACAAATTCTTCCTGAAAAAAAAAAAGATTTACATAAATAATACTCAATTCTTACATATTTACATATCTAACCCCCAAAGTTTGGCATATACACTTTTGCATGTTTGCCACCTTACCTAAACATGAGAAAGGTAATTTTTAAAATTTAAAAAATTGGTATTTTTCATCTGATATGAAAGATTTGGGTGGTAAAAATGCAAAAAAAAAAAAAAAAAAAAAAAAAAAA
>JXCR01140517.1:0-15506 GCA_002079205.1 Phalaenopsis hybrid cultivar
ATATATATAATTTGTTAAAGTCTCTTTCAAGGTGGAAAATTAGAGGAAAAGGGGCACAAAAATAATAAAATGATTAGTTATATAATATTAAATCTTAGTGAAAATTAAATGTAAAATTCATAAATATTAACATTTGCATTAGAAGGTTAAATGATGTTTTGATATTGTTGAAATTTAGAAAAATGCAGAATTCTTAATTTATTGATGCAAAAAGGGGTATAAATACCTATTATAGGACTTACTGGTAAGAAAAATAATAAAAACAGAATAATATAGAAAAGGAAATGAATAATAACAAAATATAAGAGAATTAATCTCTCTAATTAAGAAGAGAAATAAATAGAGATTCTCAAGGTCCCTCATATAGTTTATAACCTTCTAATATAGAGTTATAGCAACTATGAAATTTAATCATTAGTATTTTCGAGATCTTTCAACACTACCCCTCAAGTTGAACATGGTTGAAATCATATTCAACTTGAACTTGAAAACATCGGATGCAGTATGTTGACTGGACATGTAGCATCAATTTGCCAAAAAAACTTTAACAATCCTCAAATCGTAAGTGCCGAAGCTTGAGAGTGCTGAAGCCTAAGAGCGTCGAAGCCTGAGAGCTCCGAAGCCGTGAATGTCGAAGCCTGAGAGTGGTTTGGACAAGGGCTAAGCTCAATTTTGAGACATTGATGAATTTGTAAGTCACCGATTGACAGATAATTGCATGAAAGCTGCAAGAAGACTGCAAGGAGGTTGCAGGAAAGCTATAAGGAGGCGGCAGAGAGGTTGCAGGAAAGCTGCAGAGGGCCAACGACAGTGCTCAAAAAAGTTGTAGTGCTCGGAGAAGGCTGCAGGAAAGAGCAGTGCTTTCCTTGGGAAAAGATGGCCAAAACCTGCAGGGAAAAATTTGTTGAGGTAGATCTGACGGCGAGAAAAGCTGCACGAGGGATGTCTGACGGCGGGAAAGGCGGAACCGGCTGCAGGAGTAAGTCTGAAGGTCCAGTCGGTAGCAGATATGTCTGCAGGAATTTCTGGCCGCAAGAAGTTCTGACAGCAGGAAAGGTCGCAGGAGGGAGTTCCAGTGGCAGGAAAAGCCATCAAGGGATAGGTCCAGCTGTCAACAGGGAACAATTTCTGGTGGAGAAAGGTTTGTTGCTAAGAAGATTCAAGCAACAGAATTTGAACAAAGGAGCTCATGCAGGGAGAAGTCTGGTACTCGGAAGAGCAGGAGGAGCTCCAGAGGAGGGTCTGCAGATTAGTCAAAAAGGATGTGGGCAGAGAATCAATTGAGAGCTTGCAACAGAAAAAAATCTGGACAAGAGGAAGAGATCAGGTAGAGGGTCTGAAGAACTTGGATTGATTGTTGCTTGCTACAACTTGTTGCTTATGGGATCACGAGGAGATCCTGTTGTTGCTATTATAGGGAGAGGATGCAGGCAAAAGAGGGCCTGCAGTAGGGAGGTTCAAGATTCCAAGGAGAGCGGTTTCCTGGAAGAAAACCAGGAGAGCCTCTACAACCACATAATGAGTTTTGGTTGCAGGAAAGTGAAGATTTGGCAAAGAGATCTGACAGGGTGGACTGCAGGAAGATCTAAGCAGAAAGGAGATCCCACTAGGAATTTCAGGAGGAAGGAAACCCTACATTAGGTATTGAAGAAGCCAATAGAAGAATCTGGGTAAGAAATAGCAGCAGGGGGATCTTGTTGAAATTGTAGGGAAGTCCACTAGAAATTGCAGAAGAAGGATCCAGCCGGTAGTTTACGGATTTGGCTGGCAGAAAGAAGAAGTTTTCCACCAGAACTTCCATGTTTATCCACATTTCCTCCTACATTTTGGTTAATAAATTGTATGCAAGTAGGCATACAAATGCATGAATTCCCTACAGTATGCTTCTCCATCAACTCACTCTCTGGGTCGATCCCAAAACAGTCGTCGTAAGGTGAAAAATAGGGCAGGCGGTGATACCCCTCCATCTAGGCCTTGACCTTCTTCTGTGTGTCATATCCATGGAGAAAACTCATGGTAAAGGTGAGCTGTGTGGCAAAGGAAAACATGATGCATTTAAAATCCCGGTACGAAGGAGTCGAAATGGAGTCCGTGTGGTGAAACTGAAGGGTAGAGATAGCAAAATCGGAGGGCCAATCTACGAGAGCGAGGCGGTGTTGGCCGCCTCTAGAAACTTTTCTTCGTCTTCCTATGAATCATGAGGCTAAGAATCTCATGAAGAACCTCTAAAGGCAATTGGGAATAACATGTTTTCTTGCTTATTAATCTTCCCCACAATAACAATAAACAAATGGAAGACATAAGAAACAGGTAAGAACTGCAACTTGTGATGCATTCAAAATGTTGAAGAAGTTAGGCAATAAAATGGTCTTCTGCAGCTCCGCTAGAAGCAATCAGCTTAAGCAGAGGCCTTAGCTTCTCATCTACACGGCATCCACTGATAACCTGAAGATCTAGCGCTTGAAGCCACTGTAAAATCCAATTCTCCACCTCCAAGGAAAGTTCAGAAATTTCATAATAGAAGGAGGTCCGAAGTTCAGAATTTCTGAAGCAAAAGGAGTTGAAGACTTGCAAGAAGTAGTCGGAGGAAGACTTGATGGAAGCAGTTGAAGGAGAAAGAAGCAATCTAAAATGTCGTCAGTCGTACTATGATGAAAAAATGAAATCCCTAGAAAAGGAGTGACAGAAACAGATTTCTTTATTGCAATCCAGCCTTTCAGTTGCAAGCGAAATCATAACTTCTGATAACTGTGACGAACAGATCTCCGGTGCATCATCGATGGAGCAATGTTTGGACAACCGCTGCAACAAAAACCTATTTGAGAGCGCCGCTTGGTTCGCTTTGCAGGAAACAAACAGAGATGTCGGTGCAGAGATAAATGTTCTCGGCCACTTGACGAAAGAATTCGGACAGAGAACCGAGATTTTCGGGGATGATGCGAAGTTCTTACCGGAAGTTAAGTCTGGGAAGGAAGAAGCATATCTGGATCCAGAGAACAAGCTGGATCTCCCTCTCGTCGTGAAGGATGGTGGCGAGCATGCGATTAAACTCATCATTGCCAAGTTTGGACAATCGAATGATGAAGAAGCCCTTGATCTACAATTTAACCGGATGAAAGAAGGAAAAGCGTCTTACAAAAAGACCACGGGAAGAATGAAGTTCTTCTTTCGATTCAAGATGCGTGTGTTAATCAGATGGAAGAGAGCCCCTTTCAGCTCAGACGATCAAATGAGAAAGAAGCTCCTCGCGGCTTAGACTATTACGATCGGAGGAGGAAGAGGATTCTCGCAACTCTAGTCTGACTCGAAGGGCGACATAAACATTGTGAAGGGTTCGAGCTCTCCAGGTGGCTGAAGCAGTCGTTGAACAGATCGAGCGGCTAGCCAGCGGTCAGTGAACGATTCGAACAGCTCGAGATTGAGCAGCTCCAAGATCGAGCGGCACATATCAGGCGAATAGCTCCAAAATCGAGCTCTTCAGGCAAAGAAGATGACTCCGAAGATTCAGATTCTCAATATTCTAAATATTTCCAAGCTCACCGGGAGAGAAGAAGAGTGCCCCTCCCTTCCTGCACAAAGGATGGCAGGAAGGGAGTTCGACAATTCTCGAAGGAAGATCTAGAGTACGAAATTAAGATATGATACCATGTTGAAATTTAGAATAATGTGAAATTCTTAATTTATTGATGCAAAGAGGAGTATAAGTACTCATTACATGACTTACTGGTAAGGAAAATAATAAAACAAAATACAGTAGAAAATGAAATGAATAATAATGAAATATAAGAGATAACTAATCTCTCTAATTAAGGAGGGAAATAAATAGAGATTCTCAAGATCCCTCATATAATTTATAACCCTCTAATATATTGTTATAACAATCATGGAATATAATCATTAGTATTTTCAATATCTTTCAACAGATATGATGGTTTTTTGTATCACCTAAGCGGAGTTCAAGGGACCGATAAAGCATTGGATTGAATTGTTTATAGAGCTCCAAAAATTTATTCTGCCTAAGACTCTAGTTGCTTAGAATCAGAGGTGAAACTTAGTTATGTCCAGAGTGGGAAATTGCCCCTTTTGAAACTTAATTTTTTTCTATATAAATAATAAATTAAATATGTTTATTCTTGTATAGTTTAGGCAGTTTTATGACTATCCTGTGACTTGGTTGGATGAAACTTGTTGGTCGTGGTTCCACAAGACTTGTTCATTCGCCTTCGCTAAATCGGGGTTGTCAGTCGGCATTTGATTGTCTTCGGATTGCTGAGACTTGATTTGATAGGCTTGATTTTGCTGCTATGCTATGTTAGTCTGGTTTTCGATTATTGATACGTGAATAATGAACTCCTATCAGCAAAGAAAGACTAGGTTATCGATCATAGGGTAAATCATCATAATCCGATAGGTAACTTACTCCTCAACGAGGCGATTCTTCTTCGGGGATGCTCCGTGTAGTTATGTGATGGCTGTTTCTCGACCCATAATGAGAATCCCAACAGTTCGTTGGATAGCTTGGGATGTTGCATTCTTCCCTTGAATCGTGTCATGACGAGAGGCAAGTTGTTGCCTTCCTCAATTCGATAGACCTTTGTCTTTGGTTCAGATGGCCTTTAACGCCAGCTTAGGAGGTTACACATGGTCAGACATGTCTTTCGTTATTCCGCTTGTGAATGCTTAGTAATTTAATGATGAACCTCTAGTTTTTTCATTGATGAATCTTTCATCTTCTATCTATTGGTCCTTAATCTTTTGTATGTGGGCTTTTCTTAGTTGTACTCCTTTGTACTTTTTATCTATTTGATTCCTTGAGATTCATACAAACACACATCTCATGTACATATTTAAAGGAAGGTAAATGCAAAATCAAATTTAGAGGTTGGTTAGGAACACAAATCACGTGATCTAAGTTACAAAATAAATAGTACAAACATCAATGATATGAATAATGTGATAGAACATTGAAGAAAATTAATAGAATTGAGCTATAAATTATTATATTTAAATGTTAATTAAAATGGTTAATGTAAACTATATCTAATATTTACATACATATCACATTATTAATTTTTTTCATTTTACATATTTGACTTCTAAAATTCATTTTTATTTGTGAACCACTCAAATGTTCAACATTACATAAGAAATATCAATATTATTATTATTATTATTATATATATATATATATATATCATAAAAATTTGGTGGTGTAGCTTTCATTTGAGTAGCCATGAAAAGAAGGGTGATTCATTAATTAGCAAATCTTCAGAGCGATGATGTTGATGATGATTATATTAATGATGATGGTAATGATCAAAACTAACTTTACCGATCTATATGTTTTTTTTTTTTCTACTTTTTAATAAGGATCTAATTATCATGATAAATGGAAGGGAAGTTTTTTAAAATTTTGTCATACATTTCAATATGGATGAATAGATTGAACCTAATTTTTTTTTTAATTTTATTATGATTTAAAATATATATATGGGCAACCAAAATAATGTGAATTAACTGAGACCAGACATATTTATGTTATAATTTTCATATTAAAAAGAGGGAATTTGAATATATAAGCGACTTATTAGTAATACCCAAACAAGAAAAATGGTCAATTTGATATAAAAAACTTAAGGGCATATTATTATTTTTTTTCTTCTATTTTTTAAAATATGCTTGCTTAAGATCTTTAGGGATCATTTTTTTTATTTTATTATTATTTTTTTTTTGGTTATGCATTTGTTTTCATTTTTAAGAACATAATTGTTAGGGCCAATTTAAGAATAGTATTTTTTTATTATTCATGTATTTGTTTAGATTTGAAATAAACATAAATCAACTTGCCTTTAAAATACTCAAATTAAATTTTAATTTTTTGAATAAATTTAAAAAAACTTCATACATTTTTTAAATATATATNAATAAATATTCTTTTATTTTATTATGCCTTTGTTTTTCAATCTAAGTTGAATCCTAATTATACCCTGTTATCTAATTTTTATTTTATTTTATTTTGAGCTTCTTAATTTGAACCCTAATTATATATTAATTTTCTTAAAAAATATGGGATAGAAAGTATTGTCGTGAATATTCACCTTCTTGTTGAGTGTTAAATGGGATATGAAATCATGGTCCATTAATTATTTGTAGGAATAAAACATTTTTGAGAAGGAAAAAGAAAAGCAAACTCGTAGAAGAACCCGTGAGATCAACATCAGTGAAACTACGCATAATGATGACGTTAATGCTGCCATTTAATTTTATAATGATTTACATATATTTCACTTTTGTGTATTTAATATGTTTTTTAATGATATTTTTATTTTGATGTATACATGTTTTATGTTTTTTAAATGTGCTTGTGATGTATTGTTTAGGATTCAGGTTAGAGAATTCATTTGAGCTAAAGAAATGAAGAATTGAGCAAAGTAGAGATAAACGCCTAGGCCCTCGGTGCCCGGAGCGAGAACTCGATCCAGAGTCCAGAGAAGGCGAAAAGTAGGTATTGGGTTGAGGGCGCTTAGGCGTCACAACTTAAGCGTCCAGGCGCTAGATGCAGGTGCCTGGGCGCCTATAGTACTTGCAAGAGGACTCGAGCAGGTGAAAAGTAGGTGTCAAACTACGAGCACTCGAGCGCTAGGAACAAGTGCCTAGGCGCAACATATCAGTGTTTAGACACCAATTCACATGTTTTAATAGTTTGAACAGTTCACTAGTGTCGATTCGTGATGGAAAGCATGCAAATCTTTGGTGTTGTGAGATATATACTTGCTGGCATAGAAATGAGACAAAAAAGAACACAAGCAAACACAGATCGTTTACGTGGTTCGATCCAAGAAAAAGAACACAAGCAAACACAGATCGTTTACGTGGTTCGATCCAAGTGTAGAAATGAGACGAAAAAGAACACAAACAAACACAGATCGTTTACGTGGTTCGATCCAACTGTTGAAACGCAAAGAACACAAGCAAACACAGATCGTTTACGTGGTTCGATCCAACTGGATCTACAGTCCACAACACAAGCAAACACAGATCATTTACGTGGTTCGATCCAACTGGATCTACGTCCACGGGAGGGAATCAAATCAATATATCATAATACAAAAGAAATAGAGAATACATAGCTTATACATAGAGACGAGCCCTCATCTTCTTTCTGTGGCCAGAGAATACATAGCTTATACATAGAGACGATCCATCATCTTCCTTCTATGGCCTCCCTCTCAAGCGACACCTTGATACAAGGCCTCAAGATGCTCTCCTCCTCTCTAACTCTATAGCTATTCTCTCCTTCTTTGTGGTAGCTTAAGATCTCTTCTCCCTTTCACCTCCTAAGCCTCACACCCTTAAGATCTCTTCCCTTTCTCTCCTAAGCCTCACACTCTCTCTATTTATAGAAGCAAGAGAGTGGTAGGTGGGAGGTAGGTGAGCGGTAGGCGGTAGGTGAGCGGTAGATGAGATGTGGTAGGTGAGCGGTACCACATTACAAAAGTGCCCTTTTACTTTAGTTCATTAATTGAGGGTCAAAATAACATTTGGCAAAGCCAAAACAAGACGGGAGATGAGAGTCTAGAGGAGAAGAGAGTAGAGGGAATTAAAGACCAACGAAAGGGAGAAGGGTAGTACTCTTGAGTAGTCGGAACATTTCAAAGGGGGAAATCCTGGGAAGTGTTGTGAGTGTGAGCAAATGTTTTCCAGAGAGAGAACATGTATAAGCGTGAGTACTTATCCATTTTTGTCCTATAAATGGAGTAAATCACAAGGACTTTGTTGCAATTTCATGGGAATCAGTAGAGAACATCAGTGAAATAGTTTTAACTTTCTAAACTTTAAAGTTGCAATGAATTTTTTTTTTCATTTATAATGAGTAGGACAAAAACATTTCTCTCTATAGAATTGGATTTTATGCAAATTAGTGAAAACTTTGCTATGTGATTATGTGTACTTTGATTATAAGTTGATGATTTAACATTTTGAATTTAATTTACTTCTAAATTGATCACTTAAGAAGTTAAAATGTGTTGTGAATTAGTACTATTGAGTAGGCTGGTGAAACAATTAAATTAACCTGCACTACTCTAAGAAAATATGAATATTGTTGTCTAGATGGGGTAATCATTAAATAAATTTATAAATACTGAGTTTTTGTTTGGTTAGGAGACTAAGTATAACATGAAACCAAAATTTTCTTATGACCTCCAGGAGGGGCCAAGGAAAATGTTGTCTCTGATTGTCAGCTTCTTTAGTCAGTTACATTGATCTGCTTTGCACAATACCAATTCAGTAGAGGCTTTAATTCTTTCACATATTCTAACTCAAAACTATTTATTTGTTTTACTTTTTTTTAATAAATTAGGATTAGAAACTTTAAAATCATCCAATTTCAAACCATCAAGTTATACTCAAACCTAGTATATTAGAACTTTTCCTAACTTATGGAGTTCACCCGTTCTTCATGATATTGATAAATGAATTAAAATTTGTGTATAACTTGATCGACACATATATTTATATGACTGCAGATACGTCACAACATTTCGGGCATACCATCCACTCAAATATTGTGTATTTGCATATCTAACAAATAAACTTCATTTTTTCTATATATGTCACTTGAACTTTAAAACTCTCAGCTCATTTACTCAATTAAAAAACTCTTTTTTCCCTCCAAAAATATTCCCATTCTAACCAATATGCTAACCCCTCTCTGTCACAATTGAACTAAAAATTTCCTAATTACAACCAAATCCAAATATTAAAAAGAAACAAAAGAAGAAGATCAACTCACATATAATTTATGAAACAAATATATCTGCTTGTTATACTGTCATAATTAATATTAAATATTAACCTCTTCTCTTACAAGTCATGCAACCACTTGATGAGATCCTCCTTTTCTATTTCAAAATTTTAGAATTTTCATTAACTTTATAAATAAAAAAATAATTTCGAATGCCTTTAAATTTTGGTGATGGATTGTTGGTATTGTTAGGTAAGATGCCTGTTCTGAAGGTCTTATTACACACAAATGTCACTCATCTCCATCAAATGGTTTGCCTTTTTCAGCTCTAATGGAGACTGTCACGCTCAGCAATACAAAAGAAGAACACTTAGCTCTTCCAAGGCCCCCGCACTTTAAGGTGGTGTTTACCTGCCACTTAGACTCTTGACGANATGTTCAGTTCTTTTCATGTTTCGCTGGATTTAAGCTAAATTCATCCTTAAATCCTGTTAATAATATGCTACCAAACAAAGCCTAAATGTTTAGTTGGTAGCAAAAAGAAAAAAATGCAATTATTGATCTCTTTGGATATCACAAACAAGTAAAGAGCGATATGGATTAGTATTTATTTAAACCTTTGATTAAGATTTAATCTTGATGGTTACTGGTGACATATGGTGTTTGTTAGGATATGATGTGCTTTTTCTTTAAATGTATTATCATTGATCTTAGGTAATCGGACTAGTTAATTAGTCCCATCAGGGCTTTAAGCTCTCTTTATGGGTAACGATGACATTAGAGTAGTGTAAGCCAAGCGTAATTAATGATTTTCTTTTTTTATTTTTTCATGAGTTTTATTATTGTTGAATTCTGATTACTTTTGTGAAGAACACTCAGGATATAGAATGAAAGTTGGACGAAAGAAGCAGAGAGGAAGAGAGAGAGAGAGAGAGAGAGAGAGAGAGAGAGAGAGAGATAGAGAGGATGTTGTAACCCAAGAGTTTAGATAGAGCCAATCAGTAGTTTTTTATCGTAGAAATAACCCTAATTAAATATTTCGGGAACACTTAGTGCACAGTTACATATTTTTCTCTATTTTAATAGGGGCATTGTAAGATATTATGACTCCCTTTCGTATTCATAACTTAATTTTTCATCTTTTCATATTCATATCTACTTGAATAGGGGTAGTTGATGGCCCGACAACTTTATCAACACTTGAATAGCTCGATCAGATGAGAGCCTTCGGTCAATTGGAAGACATAAGGTCGGTCGAAAGTTCATTGGTCTGCTCTTTCAAGGGAAAGTTCTAAGAAGAGGCACTCCTATCGTTAAGACAAATTGGGCCATTAGGTAGAGGGTATACTATCGTAATCTGACAGGCATCCCTCCCTGGACAATGGAACCTTCTGAGATGGTCAGAGAGGCGTTTGGTGGGGCCCTTAGACTATTTTATGAGGAGCTCCTGAATCGGCTGAAAGAGTTTGTTGTGGACAACTGCTTCCAGGATTAGACTCCTCTCTCTTCGTTCGGCTATCCTTCCATTTGGTTAGCTCATAGTAATCACTGAAGGAATCAACACTCGATGCTTCCATCTTTTGACTATCCTGACAATGTCATTATATTTTTGTCTGTAGGACCCGTTGGATTGTGTCTTTAGATCTTCAGTTCGATGGATTTCTTCAAGATACATGTCATATTTTTAATATATAAATCGAACTAATTTATGGTTTATTTGATTGTTTTGAATGGAAAGAATATTTAAAAATAGATATTATTTTTACTAATTAAAATTGATGCTTGAACATAAATTTATTTTGTTTAAGTGAATTTCTAGGGACCTTGTAAGAGATCATCTTTCTTTCCAATCATGTATTGAGATAAATAATGGATTTAATTTATTTCTTTGCCTTTTAAATTTGAAATTAATTCTAACAATCAAATGAACCTTAGTTAGGGAGATAAGGTGTTCACAACTCAAAAATATTAAATTGTGGAATTTACATGCTCACAACATATTCATATGTTTATATATCTAACACCCTAACTTTAATTTTTACATCTATAGAACTCAAACCTTTCATATCATATAAATAAATAGTACATTTTACAACTTTTAAAAAAGTGAAACACATCTATTCAGATATGGTAAAAATTAAAATTTAGATGTTAATTATATAAATATATAGGAATGATGTGATATGTTTGTAAATTTATAGAAAATAGATAATAAATAATAATTTGATTAAGAAAGTAAAATAATTGAGTGGAATGCTCACCTAATAAAACCAATCCTCACTTAATAGTTCCCTTCTATAATTAATGGAAACTAATTCCCATTCTGATTGGAGGAATATAGGTGTAAGCTAAAATGACTTGTAATAAAAAGATTTTGTTGCTTTATATTCTTAGTGGAGGGCTCCTTTCACCACCCACAAGAGCTGATTGTTAGTTGCCTTTTTAACAGGAAGGTTTCAAGTTAATGGCTGAGGTGTTCATAGAAGAAGGTTTTGGCCACATTTCATAAATTTCACAAATTGAAGAATTTTCAAGTTATATAGGTGTTAGTTATGAAACCACCAAGTGAATCGAGTGGTATGTAGGAAAATATTCCTTGAATTAATTGGATTTATAAAATGATTATATAATTAAGTTAAAAATTAATTCGAGAAATATACGAATTCATTATTGTACATGACTTTTGAGTTCGCTAATGATCCAAAGCGAAAGCTTCTTGGCATGCATGCACGAGTTTCAATAGTAACTCTTATTCAGGCTTTTGGTGTATATATATTACATCTCTTTACATTTTAACTCATTTTTAAGGAGAGGATTTAGCCCTCCGCATACCATAAAACTTTTGGTATATATTTGGATTACAACATGGATCGGTTTTAAGCTCAGATTTTTTCCTTTAATTATGGATGTCTGTTCTTACTGAACATTTACAGGATGATGTGCCTTGGTGTATATGCTTTCGGCTTATGATATCCCTCTTGTGGACAAGACAAGAGAAAGAGCCAAGGAAAAAGTTAAATTATGAAGGTCTACTTTAGAGTAAGAAGACCTTTTATTTGAGTAGATTTAAAATTGAATACACGAATGTAATTTTAATAGTAGTAGATCTAGTGACAGAGTAGTGAAAATAGGTGATCAAATCATTAAAAGAAGTGAATGTTTTAGATATCTCGAGTATATTGTTCAAAGTGATGGTAATATAGATTGGGATGCTATTAGTAGAATTTGAGCTCGATAGTTGAAGTGGAGGAATGCATCGGGCCTATTGTGTGATAGAAAAGTATTGCTTAGGCTTCAAGGAAAATTTTTTAAGATAGTGGTGAGACCTGCAATACTTTATGATGCAGAAGGCTGGCCTATAGAGGAGAAGCATAAAATTAAGCATTGCTGAGATGAGAATGCTTTGGTGGATGAGTGGCTTTACACAGAGATAAAATGTGTAATGAATATATTCGTGAAATGGTTGATATAGATCCGTTGGAAGATAAGATTAGAGTCGTCTTAGATGATTTTGTCACATTAAGCGTCGTCAATGTGATGATCCGGTTATGAGAGTTGATGCTTTAGATTTGATTTATATTAAGAAAGGTAGAAGTAGACCTAAAAAGAACAGGACATGTTGAATAAAAAATGATCTTATTTTATTAGAAATAAATGAAAATATGACACTCAATTAGACACAATGAAGTAAAAGGATTCAAGTACGTAGCCAATCCCACTTGTTAGGATAAAGACTTGTTATATTGAAATAGGAAAAAAAATTATTGTGATCTCAATGCATGCATAGATCTCAAATCTATTCAATTATGAATTTCTAATCTAGTTACTGCCAGGCTCAACTCCTAGAAAAGATACATCAACCAGATATTAGAAAAATATGGAAAAAGCCTGCACTGAATGCTGTTTGCATCATTTTATTCTGCCTTTACAGGATTTTCAAATCACCTCATGATTTTATCTTTGTAAAAATGAACATTTCACAATCGCTTCAATTGTGACTTTAGACTCCAATTTGCATGAAATAAATAGAAGAATCATATAAAAGGTTAAATAAAATAGAATAATCATTAAAGAAAGTAGAAAGGGACAGAGAAAAAGGTATATCTGAATATGATGAATTTCACAGCAAGATCTATTTGGTTTAAAGGTGTTAATGAGAAATAATCATAATAGGATGTGATGAAGTCATTGTCTTCAATCATACATTTACGGTTATGGAGAATCTCTTAATCTATTTAGCTCAAGTTTAACCTCTATTGTAATCTCTCCAAAATTGGTACTTTTCATGCTCACTTGAATTTTTGGGAAATACTGTATTTACATATTGAAGACTCAAAATTTTATGTATATATTTAGAATATTTTTGTGTCAAAAAGTAGGACGTAAAAGAGCCGAGTCTAAGCGAGCTCAAGCTTGATTCATGTTTGGCTCGTTTGAAATTGTTCTTGTTCGAAACCTGCTCATGAACAGTGTGTTCATGTTCGGCTCGACTTAAATATTTTTGTTCGTGTTTGGCTCGAAATAGATCGTTAAAATTAATTAGGAAAAATAGATGTAGGGTGTTGGATTCAAACCTGCATCATCTCTGCGCAAAAGAGGTGCTAAACCATATGACCACACAAACTATTATGATTTAAACTTAGATTAATCGTACAATATATTATTATATAAATTATATATATATATATATATATATATNTCTAACAAGAAGGTTTCAAGTTAATGGCTGAGGTGTTCATGGAAGAAAGTTTTGGCCACATTTCATAAATTTCACAAATTGAAGAATTTTCAAGTTATATAGGTGTTAGTTATGAAAACACAAGTGAATTGAAAATATTCCTTGAATTAATGCATTTATAAAATGATTATATAACTAAGTTAATAATTAATTCGAGAAATATACGAATTCATTATTGTACATGACTTTTGAGTTCGCTAACGATCCACAACGAAAGCTTCTTAGCATGCATGTACGAGTTTCAATAGTAACTCTTATTCAGGCTTTTGGTGTATATATATTACATCTCTTTACATTTTAACTCATTTTTAAGGAGAGGATTTAGCCCTTTTAATTTCTTTTTTTTTATATTTCGCATACCATAAAACTTTTGGTATACATTTGGATTACAACAGGGACCGGTTTTAAGCTCAGATCTTTTTTCTTTAATTATGGATGTTTGTTCTTACTGAACATTTACAGGATGATGTACCTTGGTGTATATGCTTATGATCTCCCTCTTGTGGATAAGACAAGAGAAAGAACCAAGAAAAAAGTTAAATTATGAAGGTCTACTTTAGAGTAAAAAGGCCTTTATTTGAGTAGATTTAAAATTGAATACACGGAATGTAATTTTAGTAGTAGTAGATCTAGTGACAGAGTAGTAAAAATAGGTGATGAAATCATTAAAAGAAATGAACGTTTTAGATATCTCGAGTATATTGTTCAAAGTGATGGTAATATAGATTGGGATGCTATTAGTGGAATTTGAGTTCGATGGTTGAAGTGGAGGAATGCATCGGGTCTATTGTGTGATAGAAAAGTATTGCTTAAGATAGTGGTGAGACCTGCAATGCTTTATGATGCAGAAGGCTGGCCTATAGAAGAGAAGCATAAAATTAAGCATTGCTGAGATGAGAATGCTTTGGTGGATGAGTGGCTTTACACAGAGATAAAATGTGTAATGAATATATTCGTGAAATGGTTGATATAGATCCGTTGGAAGATAAGATTAGAGTCGTCTTAGATGATTTTGTCACATTAAGCGTCGACAATGTGATGATCCGGTTATGAGAGTTGATGTTTTAGATTTGACTTATGTTAAGAAAGGTAGAAGTAGACCTAAAGAGAACATGACATGTTGAATAGAAAATGATCTTATTTTATTAGAATTAAATGAAAATATGACACTCAATTAGACACAATGAAGTAAAAGGATTCAAGTACGTAGCCGAACCCATTTGTTAGGATAAAGACTTGTTGTTATAAAACTCCTGATATTGAAATAGCAAAAATATTTTATTGTGATCTCAATGCATGCATAGATCTCAAATCTATTCAATTATGAATTTCTAATCTAGTTACTGCCAGGCTCAACTCCTAGAAAAGATATATCAACCAGATATTAGAAAAATATGGAAAAAGCCTTCACTGAATGCTGTTTGCATCATTTTATTCTGCCTTTACAGGATTTTCAAGTCACCTCATGATTTTATCTTTGTAAAAAATGAACATTTCACAATCGCTTCAATTGTGACTTTAGACTCCAATTTGCATGAAATAAATAGAAGAATCATATAAAAGGTTAAATAAAATAGAATAATCATTAAAGAAAATAGAAAGAGACAGAGAAAAGGTATATCTGAATATGATGAATTTCACAGCTAGATATATTTGGTTTAAAGGTGTTAAATGAGAAATAATTAATAATAATAATAATAATAATAATAATAGGATGTGATAAAGTCATTGTCTTCAATCATACATTTATTGTTCTTGTTCCATATCGGCTCATGAACAGTGTGTTCATATTCGACTCAACTTAAATATTTTTTTTCGGGTTCGGCTCGAAATTAACTCGTTAAAATTAATTAGGAAAAGTAGATGTTGGGTGTTGGATTCAAACCTACATCATTTCTGCATAAAAGATGCGCTAAACCATATAACCACACAAACTATTATGATTTAAACTTGGATTAATCGTATAATATATTATTATATAAATAATATATATATATATATATATATATATATATATATATA
>JXCR01140519.1:0-97784 GCA_002079205.1 Phalaenopsis hybrid cultivar
AATCCTTTGTCCAAATTTTCTTTAAATGATCTCACAAAATTATCTAACTTTTTCATATTTTTGTATTAATTATTTTTCTTGTGATATTATTTAGATATATTTCTATTAATACTATTAACAAAATGTACAACTGTGGGACATAGATATTAAGAGTAACTTAATTAAACATTGGAATTCAATCATAATCTGTAAATTTTGACATTATACTATATGATTCACATCATATTTTTTTATTTATATATTTTTACTATTTTTTAAAATATTACATGTATGGTTGGGGTTTTTAATTGTTTATCCACCATAAATCTTAAATAATTTCTCTCTAAATAATTAGACAAGACATTCAAAGAAAAATATACTGCATAGAGGGATAAAAACATTATCTTAGAATAGATCTAATCACTCTCATGATGATGAAAAACTCAATGATTTATGGGTCTACGAAATCAGAGTTTTTACCCTAACTTATAGGTGAAAGATAAGATTTATTTTATTTTGAGATCTGGTATCCCTACGAAAGGATGCCCCCTTGTAGTTAATTACATCAGAAGAGTCGATTTAACTCATATTATGCACAATTGAATGGTAAGTGTTTGTGAGATGATGATATTGAAGACTCAAAATAATAGATTTAAGATTAGAGTGACTTAAATAGGAATCAGAAGGATTTGGATGATCTTAATTGGGATTTATTCACTTGAGTTGGAAAACTTTAGTTGGTTGAGTTTACTTTTATCTGAATGTCCTTTTTAGAAGTTGTTTGATAAGAATATGTTTAAATTTGTTTATGTTTATTGAAAATCATTTATCTAAGTTATTTAAAATTAATTTTTGTGTCAATGTTGATTAAAATTATTAGGTTTCTTCTAAGTTCTTTTCAGAATTTATTTGAAGATAAATTAAAAGATTTAAGATTTATTAATGCTTACTAAAGCTGATTAAAATTATTTAAAGTTTGTTAAATTTTGGTTTATTGAAGCTTATTTAAATTTTTTAAAGATTTATTAAAGTTCGGTAAAGTTTTTTAAAAATTTGAAATTTATTTAAGTTTGTTAAAAATTTTTAAAATGTGGTGGAATTGATTTAAGTTAAAGTTAATTAAAGTTTATGAGGTTTAATTAAAGTTTATGAAATTAAAAGTGATTGAAGTGTATTAAATTTTATAAAGTTGGTTAAAGTTAGTTGAAATTTGATTCAGGTTTATTACATTTGGGTTTGAGGTTTTAAGTTTGGCTTTGGGCCTGAAAACTTGAGATTGAATATGAGAATTTGATATCAAATTTGGAGTTTAAATTTGAGTTGGAGTTTGGAGTTGCAATTGAGTTTGAGCAATAAGTAAGTCGAATTTAAGTTTGGAGTTGTATTTGAGACAGAGAAGTCAAATTGTTTTTGAACTTGGAATTGGGTTTATATTGGATTACAGCTTGTTAAATTGAATTGGAGTTTGAAATACATATGAAATGGAGTTCGATATGAGTCTGAGTGTGATATATGATTGAGTTTGATTTAAGTCCTAAACTAAGAGGAAGGATAGGCTAGAGGGATTTCAAGATGGAGATGAAGTCATAATCTAAAATAAACCCAACTATCAATGAGGTTAAATAGGTGAACTAACCTAAAATTTGAGAATAACATCCCTAGTCAAGATGTTCATAGCTTTCCTTTGCCCCGAGAGCATTAGGATCCTTAGATTATTAACCAAATGAATAATACAAGGTATCTCTTATTATCATAGCAATGACTAAGGTAGACCTTCCTACTATTTAGAGGTTTGGATACCTTCTTCAATAATCACGAGCAAATTCATTTGAGGGTACCCACATGATTCGAGAAGGTAGATTATTTTTTTTATAGGTGATAGTCCTTAATACCAGCTATGGTTACTTAGTAAACTATCATAGCCTTCTAGACTAGACCAATATTTGGTGAATGTCCTGGATTTTACCTCTACGTTGACTAACCTGGGGTTCACAGGTTGAATCTACTTTTTTGGTGGTTGTAAAAATTGAGAGTTAGTGAATTTTATCATTTTTAGGGTTTAATAATTAACTCATTATTTGTTTTATTTCCTAACTTATTAGTCATGTGTAAATCACAATTTCTTCTAATTTTAGGGTTTCATTTTCCTAGTTTGATGTTTTGTGTGATAAATCAGGGTTTTGCACTAAGTTTAAGTTTAGTTTTTAATCCCAAGTTGTTGTTCTTTGTTTGACTCTTTCTCTTAGGTTTTACCTCTATTGTTTGGTTTAATATTCTATATTTGAGTTTCATATATCAGAGAGTTTAACTNGGCTTTCCTTTGCCCCAACAGCATTAGGATCCTTAGAGTATTAACCAAATGGATAATACAAGGTATCTCTTATTATCATAACAATGACTAAGGTAGACCTTCCTACTATTTAGAGGATTGGATACCTTCTTCAATAATCACGAGCAAATTCATTCGAGGGTACCCACATAATTCGAGAGGGTAGATTATTTGTTTTATAGGTGATAGTCCTTAATACCAGCTATGGTTACTTAGTAAACTATCATAGCCTTCTAGACTAGACCAATATTTGGTGAATGTCCTGGATTTTACCTCTACGTTGACTAACCTGGGGTTCACAGGTTGAATCTACTTTTTTGGTGGTTGTAAAAATTGAGAGTTAGTGAATTTTATCATTTTTAGGGTTTAATAATTAACTAATTATTTGTTTTATTTCCTAACTTATTAGTCATGTGTAAATCACAATTTCTTCTAAGTTTAGGGTTTCATTTTTCTAGTTTGATGTTTCGTGTGATAAATCAGGGTTTTGCACTAAGTTTAAGTTTAGTTTTTAATCCTAAGTTGTTGTTCTTTGTTTGACTCTTTCTCTTAGGTTTTACCTCTATTGTTTGGTTTAATATTCTATATTTGAGTTTCATATATCAGAGAGTTTAACTCAAACTTTTCATGTTTATACTCTTCATATTTAAGGTTCATTCACATGCTTATGAAATATATTTTCTTTGACACTTGGAAAAAAAATTTATACAAGGTTTTATCATTCAAAGAGTGTTATTGTTATGAACTCACTTGCATATGGAATGTGAATACTTGAAATGGCCCAAGACTTAAATGCTAAAGGTTTAAGCTTATGAATCACATTCTTCTGAAAAAAATCATGTTCATTCAGGAAAAAAACTATACTCATGAATATGTAAGTCTTGCTTAAAATAATTTACTTCAGGAGGCTCTACAGAGCTAATGGATGCTTTTAATTAGTAAGCTCATCTAAAAAGAAGTTCGTTTATCGAATTACTTAAGGTTGTTTTTTCTTAGTTGAATTTATTTAATTTATTTCTTAAAGTTTAATAAAGGCTTTTAGGTTTATTTCCTCAAAAAAATATGAATNCATTACTTGAGGTTTTTTTTTCTTAATTGAATTTATTTAATTTATTTCTTAAAGTTTAATAAAGGCTTTTAGGTTTATTTCCTCAAAAAAATATGAATTTGAAAAAAAAATTAGTTTAGAGTTTTAGAAGATGTGGTTTTAATTACTTAAAATTTATTGCAGGTTTTAAGTTTTTCTTTTCCTTCTTTTTGTTTTAAAAGTTATTTATTGTTTAAGCTTTTATAAATAGGGTTTGTTCTGTTAATTTTGTTAGAAAGGGTTTTATTTATTTANTGAAGTTTCAGGTTGAAAGTTTAAAAGTTATTTATTTTTTAAGCTTTTAAAAATAAGGTTTGTTTTGTTAATTTTGTTAGAAAGGGTTTTATTTATTTAGTTTTGAATTTTCAAAAGAAATTTTAGTAGTTTGTTTAATTTAATTTTGGATTTGCTTTCAAAAATGTTTCTCATAGGTTAAGTTTTATTAAAAATGTGGCTTGTTTAAAAAAGGGTTGCTTAAAATTCATTTTTTAAAAGAGTTTTTTGCTTTGATTTTAAGAAAATTGTTCTTTAATTTTTTTTTTTAAAAAGGGGGCTTTAATTTTTATTTGGTTAAAACATGTTGATAAATTTTTTAAAGTTATTTTAAAATCCCTANCAAAAATGTTTCTCATAGGTTAAGTTTTATTAAAAATGTGGCTTGTTTAAAAAAGGGTTGCTTAAAATTCAATTTTTAAAGAGTTTTTTGCTTTGATTATAAAAAAATTGTTCTTTAATTTTTTTTTAAAAAAGGGGGCTTTAATTTTTATTTGGTTAAAACATGTTGATAAATTTTTTAAAGTTATTTTAATATCCCTAAAAAAGTATTTTTGAGCTTGAAATTTTCTAAACGTTAAAATTTACTATCTTTGAAGCACACTTAATTGATGCAGAAAAATATATTCCTTGGGTTTGCACACTTTCCTTTTGAAAAAAAAAAGATATCATTTAAAGCACTTATAATTTATATATATACAAATTAATTAAAGTATTCTTTTTCTTTCTCTTTTTTTTTAAATATTTTTGGCAAATAAGTTTTTTTAGGCTCTCTCTTACTTACATCAATAGAATACTTCCTTAATTTGCCAGTCAAACTTGTTACTATTTCTAATGTTCCATTAATTTCTTCTTCTAACTCACAACCTATCTCAGCCACACAAAACCCCGTGATGATCTCTCAGGCTTCGATTGATGATGGGGATGATCAATTACCACCTTCCCTAAATCCAGTTTTGGTTACTATTAATGATAATATATTAGCTATTGCTGACCCTGTCTCACTTGATTTGATGCAGGAGGCAGTTAATAACTCAGAACAAGAATGGTTAGTACAACAATCACAGAGAAACAGAAACAAAAGGAAGAATGAACTATCACAATTGAATCAAAGTAATATTCTGCAGGAAGGTAATTATTTCTCTGATGGGGAAAGCTCTCATGTTGGGCCCCTCTAGACCTTCTAGAAGGGCTGGTTTACGCCATAATGTTTAATGTGATGTACTCAAATATTAGGAGAGTAGTGGATTCTTCCTCCCTTAATAGATTAAAATATCTTTGTAGGGATTTATTTGCTATTTTTGAGCCTATGGCTACTGTTAGTATGGATAGAATTCTAAAGCACTTAAAAGATATAATACTTTTACAACAAAATAACAAGATTTGGTTATTTTGGAAACCCACGATCACCATCAGCATTATTCAAGATGATGATCAATTTATTCTTTTCAAATATCATTTGGAAGAGTATCAGGGTTAGGCCACCTTTGTCTATGCTAGCTCTTTACTTTAGGACAAATATACTCTTTGGGATCAGCTGGCTCGTATTGGTAATACTATCACTGACAATTGGTTCGTTGGTGGTGATTTTAATATGATTATGAAACCTACTGAAAGGAGAGGAGGAAGAAAATGTGATATTCAGCTTATAAATCGTTTCTGTGACAAAATTTGAGATGCAGGGCTTTTGGTTTGAGTTTAACTTGCGCTCCATACAATTGGAGAAGAGGGACTCTTTATCAATGATTGGATAGTTTTTTTGGTAACCATCATTTCTCCAACTATTATCCTATTTATAGAGTGCGGCATTTAAATTATTCTTCCTTTGATCATAACCCTTTTTTACTCACTTTGGCTTTCAATGCTAAAAGTTTGCAATACCACTTCAAATTCTTTAATGTCTGGACTACTCACACCACTTGTTCTAATTTAGGCTATGTGGAGGTATTTCAATGGTCGATCAGGCAAAGTCATCTCAGTCCTCACAGAGTGTTAGATCAACAAGTTTTTAAACCCTGCATCAAAATGCTCACTTATTAGAAAATATTTCTCAGGCTCTTGATCAACTGATGGTATATCAAGAGTGATCTTGTTGAACTCTAGACCCCCTTGATGGTAGTGTTGGAGATCAATTAGCTCTTGCTACACACTTATGAATGCCCAAAGGTAGAAGGTCTACGGCTGCTTTAAGTTTCCTTGAATTGTGAAATCTCCCCATCGCCCAAAATATTCACTATAATGTGGTAGGTTGAAACCACAACCTTGTAGTCGTTAAGATGGGGATGATCAAAGACCATTTTGTAGGTTGGCATCAAATCCACTACCAAAAAGTCATCCATGTAAGTAAACTTCATCTAACCTTCTCTCCAATTGATTGCTAGTGCAATTATTCCCAATGCTTCCCCCCTCACCTAAGAACTCGTAGAGGGGTCTCGTCTGTGCAGTCACTCGGTCGCCCTTGAGTCCCATATTGTCAAATATTGACTTGCATAAAATATTATTGAAGCTTTTATTGTCAACCAAAATACTACCTATTTGGTAGTTTCTATCTTCATTGTAATGTTAATAACATTATTATATGGGTTCTCATTGTAAGTAAATCTATGTCGGTGAATGTGATTAGTAGACGAGTCTGCACTTCAAAGAGAAATTGGCTTCACATACTAATCCCGATTGAAGCCTTTTTCAACTAGATCTTAAGGATGAATCTATAATAAACTATTTTTACAAATCATATAAAACTTTTGGTGTCTTAAATGTACCTCAATTTTTTCACCCCTAAGAATTCAACTAAGTTAATTTTATAAAATTCTATGCATCTAGTCAATTAATTCAATATAAAGCACTATCTATAAATTATGATTGGAATGAGAAAAATAAAAATTTGAGGATATAAGTTTAATTAACCTATTAAACATAATTAAATCATTAATTTCACATAGTATTTACCTCTATATGGTTGTCGAGTGAGGGGGATCCTTTTCAAAGCCTTTGATTCCTCTCTCTGGCTCTCACTTTCATCACGTGAAACCCCTCCTACTTCCAATTTGCTCTCCCAATCAGCCTCTCTCTCATGATTTCAATGCCCGATCTTGGCACTGTGCAATCTCGTAAAGTAGCCAAGCGGTACGAAACTCTATTTCACGCTATTTGATACATTCATTTCCTTCTCCTTAATTCTTTATTTGATACATTGATTTCCTTCCCCTTCTTTTTGAAAAATTTTGCATAATTATTGTTTCCAGTAGCCTTCAGAGGCACTAATCTTGTGTCAGAAGTGTTGAATGTGGTTTGTGAGCTTCCGTGAGGATTTTGGCACAGGATCAGCTAATGAGAAAGGATATTTGAAGTGTTAGGAAGTTGAGGAAAGAATTTTTGATCATTTTGGAATGGCTAACTTGTTACAAGAAACCTGTTAGAGGTAAAGTGTTACTTTTTGAGTTAAATTACTTTTTTTAGATGAAAATTTGTAAAATCCTAAGATATTTATATATTTCAGGATGTTTACCTGAGGCGGCGAGTTTGAGGCAAACATGTTGAAGATCTTCATAGGATGACTCTATTAAAATTCAAGTAAATTAATCATATGCTAAAAAATTAGTTTGATTAATATAAATTGCATAAATCATAAAGTTTAATATTATATACTAAATGTAATTAAGCTCAACAAAAATGTCGCTGTAACAACTAGCTAGTTATCAAAGATTAAGAATTATGCATGACAACTGAGGTTAGTAATTACATTTCTAAATTTCAGTAATCTTCTTTATTTCAAAATATATGTTGATTTATATGTATCTTTTATTTAGTTAGATTTATATTATAACATCTTCATCATATTCTTAGAAAATTTATACAAAATAGAAAAGATATGTAAGATGTGCATGAAAGATATGCATGAGATAAGAGTTATGCATAATACGAGACGCATGCTAGCAGATACATGAAGATATGACAGAGTAAGTTATGCTATGAAGAATGAAATAAATTATAAATAAATATCTGTATGTGCATGTTCAAAGGAGGACTACATCCCTCAATGGTACAGACAAAGGACGCCAGTGTATTCGCTAATGTAGAGTTTTTTTCTACCATCTTGAAAATTGTGATGATTATTTCACTACCTGTTGTGTTGGAGATGATATCATTCAGGGGAGAGTAGACCAAAGCTTACCTCCTTAGACAATTTTGATGTTTACATTGTTAACCGCTATACTGACGGGATAATGCTGATTTTTTTTTGTTCTTCTACTTCAGAGAAGTCTATGTTTTGGAGGTGTTGGCATTCATTTATGTCGTAGCCGTGTTCCCTATTTTAAGCACAACACTTCTTAGTTTTATGGAGAAAATCTTTGGCTCTCATCGATGGTGCTTCCTGTAGTACTCCTTATTTTGAATGGTCTCTACTAAGTCTACAATCGAGAATCTTAGTTGAGTGTCTTTCAGGGCCTCATGATCATTAATAGGTAGCTTATGGTAATGAGTCAATCGTTAGTCAGGATATCAATCTGACCTCCTCAATTTTGGTTCTTGTCTCGCCCTTGTTATAGTTGGGTGCTTGATGATCTTGGTATCGTGGCAGAATAGAAGGACAAGAGTCTTCCCTATGTCTCCATCTGTTGTCTTTAAGGACATGAGTCTTCCCTATAGAAGATATTTGATATAATTTATATAATGTACTTTCAATAAAATATTATACTATAATTCATATTAGTTAGCTGCATATAATAATGATTTTTATTAATTGGAAGAAACTTTTTCCCACAAAAAGGTGCTCAATTTATGTCTTTTTACTATATATATGAGGACATCATTGTAGTTTTTGATAGCTATAAACCATATTATCTTGGACATTCTAGATGAAATGATTTCTATGGATTAGTTTATAAACTAGGAGAAATATGAGGGTGTCATATTTAATGAAAAAGTTGTCTGCGTTAAAAAGATAAACATCTTAGATATTAATCTTAGAGTTCTAAAGCTAATATATTGTAAAAGAAAATGTCATGTCAGTAGATTTTATGTATGTGAGTGTGTATATATATATATATATATATATATATATATATATATATATATATATATATATATATATATATANTATATACATGATGTAATCTATTCTATGGCTTTATATATGCTTCAAGAAGATTTAAAGTAAATGGAACATATGCCTTAACACAAATTGAAGTGTTGAAATCTTATTATAAAATGGTGTGGTAGGTTATACTTCTCGAAGATTATAGCATATAACTTTTTGGTATTATTTTGGATGTAAAACGTTATATAATACCATTTCCAGATTTGTTTCCAATTAGGTTATATGTTGAGGTGATCAAATGATTTCATTTGTAGACCTTAAATTTGACACATTCGTAATTTGATACAGCTATAGTTTGATTTATAGTGGGCCTATTGTTACGTTTTTAGAGCTTTTAACTTTTTCAGAGTAGTTAATTTGTTGATTAAACATTTTAAGGATCTTTGATATAACATATTCATTTATGAAAAAATATTACATCAGGACACCGCACGTAGAGTTACGTGCGGAGTCCAATGAAATTATGTCATGGAGGTGATCAGTTCGGTAACACAAGAGAATATTCCGCTCGTGTTATTCAGGTGTTATTGTGTGCTATTCAGGTGTTATTGTGTGTTATTCAGGTATTATTGATGTGTTATTGTTTTGTTATAACACTAGGAATAATCCCATAACACAATAACACCTTATTAACATACAATAACACATGAATAACACAGAATAACACCTGAATAACACGAAGGGAATATTCCCTTGTGTTACCAATTCGATCACCTCTACGAAATAATTTCATTGAACTTCGCACGTAACTCTACATGCGGAGTCCTGATGTAATATTTTTTTCCTCTTTTTTTAGGGAAGCTGTAGGTAAGAATGAGGCAATTCTAACATTAAAAATGTTTGTTATTCTCTAGAATCTAATCATTGATGCAACATTTTGTGGCGGAGCATGGAAGAGTATTCAACTATGAGCATTTCTCTTAAAAAATCTTATTGAGTAAAATTTTAAAATCATAGAAGTTGACTTTATTTTTTTAATTCTTTATATAAGCCAATCTCTAAGATGTTGGCACACAATATTGTACTTGTGCATTGTACATTAAATAATTTTAAAATAGAACAATCAAGTAGATATATATTTGTAAATAAAACTATGTCACATATATATTGAGGAAAACCAATGGGTCCCTTTTATGAATATCAAAAGATAGTGTTTTGGGATAGCTAAAAGACAAAAACATCAAGGGTTATTTCCTTCGGTCGAAACTCTGAGCTGGTCAAATAGAAGAACAACTGAAAGAATAAATAGGAGTCCAGTCTGAGGGGAAGTCGTACATGGTTAGTTTCCTGAGCTAATTCTGAAACCCATCATAAATGGCTAAAGGCACCCCCCCCCCCCCCCAAAANACCCATCATAAAATGGCGAAAGGCACCCCCCCAACAAAACTTCTTTCTGATCTTTTGAGAAGGCCCCTTGTAACAACAAGAGGGCTTCTACTTAGGATTCCCTTTAGAGGGCTAGCCGATGACTTTTTAGCCAACTGAATATCTATTGACTAACCAAAGGCTTTCAACCTATTGAATGATAAGATTACACAGTCATCCGATGCCCCTCTTCAAGCAGTTACGGACACAAAATATTGCTAATATCAGTTATAAATGTGAAAGGGTGCCGAAGTCAGTTAAAAATATGATAATGTGTCAAAATAACTTGTAATGTCCCTATTTTTAATAGGAATAAACATGTAATTTAGCACTTGATACCCTTGAACTCTATAAATAGGGATCCTATTTATAATACATGAATATTAAATTAATTATGTAAAAACTCATGTGCTACTATGCCCTCTCTCTCTCTCTCTCTCTCTCTCTCTTTCATTCTTGCTCATTTTATTTCTCTCATTTGCCCCTTGCTTTATACCTCGAGCATGATTTATGAGACATATGTAGATTCAAATTCCTAAAAGATGAGGTGAGCATGGATCATGCCACAAACAACAAGAGGAGAACGTCATGGAGAGGGGACTCATCTGGGAGGCACAACAAACATGGAGTACATGTGGAAATTTTGGCAACCACAAATCTGAGAGCTTAGATATCAAATGGCTAGTTAGATGATGGTATTGACATACTGGCTACTTGAGGGAAGATTATAAGCTCACCAAGAACAAAATTCTCAAGAAGAACCCATGGCTCAAGACCGCTGAGTAGCTCAAAGAGTAGAAAGTTGGAAGACTCTCAGTACTAAATTGTGTTGTGTCTACACCGTTAGCTAGACTAAGATTTGGGAATATTGAGGTTTACCTCAATCTGTAGAATGCTTTCTCCTGACAGATATATAATGTTGAGCCAATACAGAAGCTCAAAATCCCTTCATTATAATTATACAAGGTTCAAATTGATCCAGATGGCCATATTGCTTCCTTTGAGTCAAACGTCTATCTTCTTAAAATCTCTGACGTACTAAAGTGCTAATTATCTTACACCATTTTAAGGGACTTGGTCCTTCATATGGCTCAATTGGCTTTTGAAAGGAGTAATCACCTCCTTCAATGAATTTAAGAAAATGTTCACGATGCAGTTCTCCAGAGCTTAGAAACCCTGTAAGAACTCACAATACCTATGTTACAATAAGTAAGGGCCAAATAAGAACCTTCATTTGTTTGTTGCTCAATTCTAGAATGAAATGTTGGAAGTATAGGATTTGAAAGCCATAATAGCACAAGACATCCATGTTTAAGGGCTTAGGAGTGAGTGACTTAAGTATGATCTAGGTTTGCAATAGCCTAATAGCCTTGCTAAACTCTTAGAGTTAGCCAACCACCACATCACAATGGAAGATTAAGTCCACTCATCCTAAAGCAGAAGAGTCTGATTGTCTTTTGTAGAAGGGAGCTTCGTGAGGTGATGTGTGGAGGTCGAAGGATAGCCCACAAAATAGATGTGAAAATAATTGACTGCCTCATGACAATGGAAGGACCAACAGAAACCAATAGAGAGGAGAGGAGGATTAAGCTGGTTGAACAACCATTTGTTAAAAAAATTTTCATCAGACACTCGTAAGGTACTAAAAGCCACTGAGTTAAGGGTCTCAATGGTTGAGTTATTAGATTCTATACAACATAAGGAGTATTTAGAAAAGGCTCCACTGATGAGAACCATAGATTTTCTCTCAGAAACAAATAAATTCCATAAATACCACAATTGTTATGATCATAAATGTGGTTCAAATTTTTTAAAATAATAAAATTTAATGTACATATAAATTTGGTTTTGAAAATAGCATTTTAATTTTGAAAAATGAGACCAGATATATCTCATTCATTTAATAGTTTAGGTAGTTGAGAAATTAAACACAAGTAATACACTACCCAAGAGATGGGCGTATCACTTGTTAGTAGGCCCGACCATTTAAACTAAAAAAATTCATGACATCTATTTGGTTTGTGAACTTTGTTACTGAAAATTCCCCTATATAATATAAAGATTAGATAATTTTATATTACCCGAGTTCCTAATTCTCTATAAGGGTAAGCCCTTATAGTTAATTACAATTTAAATGACCAAAATCACTTATGAAAGCTTACGATAATGATCAGATGTTTCATGTTCAAGAATTCAAAGTTGAATTTTTACAACAGTTTATAGGAAAATTCAACTGGGAATGAACCAATTAGGAATATTTATTTTGGAGATCAAAGGAGTTAAAAGTAGGGGATGTCATAGATCTTGAGGCAGACCTTAATCACTTCCCAAGATATCCTATTATTTGGCTTTACATTTTTAGAAGTGAAGTTATTTGATGTTTACTCCTGCCATTTATTCAAAATTTAGGACTTATATTTACACGACATATAATTGTGCAAACAACCTAGAAAGATAGGAAGATTTACATCAACCTCGGAATCCTAAAAAGAGTTAAGACTTATATCATACAACATATGATTGTGCAAAAACCTAAACATAATGTGAGAACTTACATTATGCTAAATGAAAAACCTCAAAGTCCTATAGGTTTATTTTATTTAAGACTAAGAAGAGTTCAGCTGTGGTTCATCCTTCACTTCATGCTTATCTTGACCGTCATCAGAAGTTGTCCTCCGTCCACTTGTATCCTCTTCTTGCTTTTTGGATAGCTAGCTTCAAGCTCTCTATTGTGATGGTTTTGAGTTTTAAAATGTGCATTCAGACTGATGATTATTGATTATTTTTGAGTCGTAGGGTCTTACTGTAGGGTTCCTCCTAAAAAGGTAACCAACTATCCTCTACCTTAGGGGTCTTTAATAGGTATAGTAAATAACATAATGATTGCACGTGTAACAAAAAAATATATATACAGTAAAGTGAAATAAAATAGAAATTATAGTAAAAAGAAAGTGGTAGTACGTACCTGCCACCTCTGATGTTGTTGCTAAAGAATTAAAATTACAGACAAAACTTGTAAGTATTTCAGAGTATTAAATAAACACAAAAGACAGAGCATATGTATATAGAAAAAGTCAAGTGGCACATATATGAAAGATTGAAGTTGGGTACAAGAATTCTAGTTAGGGCTGGGCTCATAATTAAAGCTGAAGCTCTGATAATTCCTAAGGTACATCTGTAGGCAACCATCACCATCGTGTATATGAAATTCAATATAGGGTAAAAGGCTAACAACAAGACAATCAAAGGAGGGTATCCCTCAGCCCAATCTATGTGACTGATACATGAACTTGCCAAAATTAACACTTAAAAATTCTTAATTTTCATGCATGTGAGTAATTTAAGCTTTCATTTAGTAAGCAAGATATATGTTTTATCGAAAAAGTTGTTATATTATATGTTCACACATTTTTGTAAATCAGACAGTTCGTAAGCAGTCTCACCGTTAGGCTAGAGCCATCAGTAGGCCATGATATTAGGGGCAACGTTTTACCAATTTTAGAGGATATTAATGTCAACCATGCACCCTCAAGGAGTTATCAGATTTAGGAGATACAATACTATTCCACTATCACACATACTTAGATGCCTTTTTCATCATCACCCTTACTATCGCCTCTAACTTATACTCCAACTCGATGATCCTTATTTTGACATATTTTAAATATCCCCAATTTTCAAAAGCGTTTGAGTGTAGTGTTCAGACTCACACCCCTGAGTATTGGGTATTACTGTAGGTTAAGTTGTAGCAGGATATTTCTTATTAACATACTTTAATTTGAAGAGCCAGAATCAAATCTTTGTGGGTTCATATGAATTTCATTTCATTTTTTTTTCTTAGTGAACATTATATTTTTTAGAAAGATTTTCCTCAACAAATTGTAGTAAGCCCAAATGTCTTATGGAATATCCAAAATCTTATAAAGGTATTCATAATGTAATCTTGAAACACCTTCAGGAACTCATGGAACACCCCCATTTCATTTGGCTTTTCTATATTATTGAGCTAATCAACCCACTTGCATTAGTATTATTCCATGTTTTAAACTGTGCTCAATATTTTATCTTAATTAGCCCATGACAAAAGACATTTGTTAACTCTTGATATTATAGTAGGGGTGATGCGCCCCTTGAGTGTGTTGTTCTTCTGCGTATTTTATGTCAATTTAAATCCTCAGTAATATTGTTAAAAACTTGACCGTTGATAAACCAAAAATATATTTTTTTACCCATATTTTATACTCATTTTTGGTGATATTGCAATTTAAAGGAAGATATTTTTCATGTTTTATTGCAGGTTGTTGATTTTTAGGACTTGAAGCAAAAAAGATGAAATTTGGAGTCAAAATGAAGTTTTTGAAAAATTTTTCAGCACTGACGATGCTAGAATGGACACCGACGGCGCCGTTTGACAGAGAACATAGATTTAATTAAATGGCCACTGGTGCTGACTGCGCCGGTGTCGATACAGACCCTATTTCTAGAAGATTCGATGAATTTGAAAACTTTTTCAAGAGTTTTTGGATGCACCCATTGAAAAATCGACCTTAGGCTCTATTTAGAGAAAAAATTGATCGGAAAAGACTCTCTTTGTACTCCTCTGCCCGCACTTGGTCTCTCTTCGCACCTCTTCCCCCCTTTCGTGCCACTTTACTTCCTTCCACGCCATTCCACACCATTAGTGATTTATTTTCTTTATAGTTTAGAGTTTTTATGGTGAGTTTAAGTGTAAATTCTTCTTTAAGAGTTTTGGAGAGGGAGAGAAGTGAGAGATTTCTTCTTCCTATATTTCCTAAGAGAGGCAATAAAGGATTTGCTTTAAGAAATAGTTTCAGATAAGTGTTGTTTGTTTATTATTTTTGTCTGAAATTTCTTTTATATATGAAATTTGTGTTTTATTGTATCATTTTCATGAAGTTTGAGTAGTTTCTTTTATCTTTCTCCCTACTCTGAGATATGGTAAATTGAAGAGATAATTTGGATGTGCCAATGTTAAAATATAAAATAAATTGTGATGGTTTTTTTCAACTCTGCTCTTAATTTACTTTTCAATATGGCCAATTGAATTGTTAAAATATGTTGTGAAACATATGATCCGGGAAATTGACTATGAGTTCTACAGCAGAGTGAGAATCACATTTAAGTCCATGAAGGAGTATTTTGTTCATGGAATTAAGTGTAAATAAATAGGGAAATATACATTATTGGGAGTAGAATTGGAGATTTTGAGGGTGACAGACTAAAATCCCCAATTTGATCTTAGCGTTTAAGAACTAATGCGAGAGTTAGACTTCAAGGAAAGGGAAGTGGGAGCTCTGGAGTGGGAGCCAGTATCCTTCTATCCTAGCCGCAGATTTAGGGACTAAACCTAAGATTAGCTAATTATTTTATATAACACTGAATCAGGGTGAATTAAAATTGCTCCTATTTGGCACAATACATATTTAATAGCGAAGTCAACTTTAGTAGTTAATAATTTTAATTTTGATAGTATCTCAAACGTTCAAAATTAGTATCTCAAACATTCAAAATTAGTGACAGTAATTTTGTTTTATTTCTGTTAATTTCCTAGTTAATTTATCATTTCAAATTTAAACCTTCCTCATGGGATCAATATTTGGGACTTAAATAGAAAGTCTTATATTACTTGATAACGATAAAAATACTTGCATAGAATCCCAACATTAAGTACTTAACGTTATTATTCATAAAATACAACATCAAATTTTTGACACCGTTGAATAGCAAAGTCAACTTTATAAATTTTACACAACTATATTTTCTCGGGATCAAGTTTTTGGCGACGTTGTCGAGGAAGGTAATGGTAAATTAAATAGATTTGGTAAATTATGAAATTTAGGAAAAAAATGCAAAATATCAAAAAAATATATAAAATCAAAAAACAAAAAAATATATAACTATATATTTAAGAGTATTTTTCATAATTTTATCTTTGCTTATTATATTTGTTTATACAAAATATTAGATCTAAAGGTTTTGTATCTTACGATTCAGAATTAGAACGTACTATTAGAAAAATTTGAAAACGATAAAAAGAAATTAAAAATTTGAACGAAATGGCAAATAACTTAGATAATCAAATAAATAAAAATCGACAAAAACCTTTAAAAGATTATGCTAATTTGACAGCATATGAACTTCACTTAACAATTGAAAATCCTGATGTTGCTGTGAATTCATTTGAGCTTAAACCTGCTATTATCCAAATGGTACAAAATAATCAGTTTGGAGTAACACCTACTAAAGATCCTAACTAACATCTTGTTAGTTTTCTTGAAATTTATGCTACTTTTAAATATGATGAAGTGTTTAATGATTTGTTAGGCTTAGACTGTTTCCTTTTTCTTTAATGGATAAAACTAAAGCTTGGTTAAATTCATTAGTACCTGGATCTATCCGAACTTGGGGAGAACTATCACAAAAATTTTTGGCTAAATATTTTCCACCCTAGAAAACCACTAAGCTTAAAAATAATATTACATCTTTTTGTTAGTTTGAAGGGGAATCAATATATGAAGCCTGAGAAAGATTTCAGGATCTCCTTAGAAAATATATGTTACATGCTTTATATGATTGGTTAATAATTCAAACTTTTTACAATGGATTAGTAGGATCACTTAGATATTTTATAGATGTTGTTGGAGGTGGATCGCTAATGTTAAATCCTTTTGATGAAGCATACTCTTTAATAGAAGAAATGACTACTAACAATTTTTAATGGCCCTCTGAATGGGTAAATTCTATGAGAGTAGCTAGTATTCACGACTCCAATGCAATGACTATTTTAGCATCTCAAATTACTACTATATCAAAAAAGATTGATCAAATTGGAGTGATATATTCTCAAATACCACCAGTATTAGAAGAAAATTCACTAGGGCAGATAATTGATACTCAATCATCTTATGAAACTTTGAATGTTATAAATAATCAAAATAACATTTCCTATCCTAACTATTATAACTTGGATGGAAAAAATACCCTAATTTTAGTTGGAATAATTATAACAATTCAATTAACCCCTAAGAAAATTTAAACAACTAAGTAAATCCTAATTATCGACCTTATTATCCTCCTGGATTTAACTCTAACCCTAACCACAAGTTAAGGAAAAGAAGTTGACGATGGAAGAAGTAATGTTGAATATGTAAAATCAAATACAAAATCAAGGGGCTGCTATTAGAAATATTAAAAATCAATTAGGACATATTGCTACTGCACTTAATGACAGACCTTTAGGAAATCTTCCGAGTACCGTGGAATTTAATCCCAAAGATCAAAATAAGGAACAAATTAAAGTTGTTCAATTACCAAGTGGAAAAGAAGTTGAAAAAAGAATCCAAAGAGATACTAAAGTTGGTGAAGAGAAGGAAGAGATTGAAAGTGACCATAATGAAAATGAACAATTACAAGTTCCTTTAGAAAAACCATTACCTCCACTTCCTTAACGATTAAAGCAGAAGAATAAAGCCAAAAAAATTACAAAATTTTTGGAAATCCTTAAAAAAGTTAACGATAAGCATTTCTTTCATTGAGTCTTTTTAACAAATGCCAAATTATGTGAAATTTATGAAAGATATACTAAACAAGAAAATGAAGTTTGCAGATTATGGGACCGTTGCACTCAGTGAAGAGTGTAGTGTTATTATTCAGAAAAAGCTTCCTGAAAATTTAAAAGATCCTGGTAGTTTTACTATACCTTGTACAATTGGTGAAAAGTTTTATGGAAAAGCCTTATGTGATTTAGGAGCAAGTATCAATCTTATGCCTCTATCAATTTTTAAATATTTAGATTTAGGAGAGATTTTCCCTACTACTATAACTCTTCAGTTAGCTGATCGATCAATAAAGTATCCTAAAGGAGTTATAGAAGATGTATTAGTAAAAGTGGATAAATTTATTTTTCCTGTAGAATTTATAGTATTATATATGGAGGAAGATAAAGGGATTCTTATTATGTTGGGGAGGCCATTTCTAACAATAGAGAGAACTGTGGGAGATGTACAAAAAGGAGAATTAATAATGAGAGTGAATGATCAAGAAGTAACATTTAATATTGCAAAAGCTATGAGATATCCTGCAATAGAAAAAAGATAATGAATGTTTTAGGATGAAAGTTACTAATTATCTAAGTAATGAGCAATTTAAGAAAATGTTTGAAGAGAATTTAAGGCAAGAAGAATTTAGTGAGAATGAGAATGAAATAAAAGAAGAAAATTTAGATTATATTTAGGACAAATTTGAATCTTTAGATTTATTAGAAAATGTTAATAAAAATCTTATTCCTTCACTTATTAAACGACCTGAAATTGAACTGAAAGTATTAACTGCCCATTTAAATTATGTATTTTTAGGAGATTCATCTATATTGCATGTTATTGTATCTTCTGAGTTAACTGAAATTCAAGAACAAAAAATTAATAAAAATGTTGAAAAGATATAAAAAGGCTTTTGGATGGACTTTTGTAGATATTAAAGGAATTAGTCCTTTAATTTCTATGCATAAAATTCTAGTAGATGATCAATATGAACCTAAAGCTGATCCTCAGAGGAGATTAAATTCAATAATGAAAGAAGTTGTTAAAAAAGAAATCTTAAAATGGTTAGATGCTAGAATTATATATCCTATTTCAGACAGTGCTTGGGTGAGCAAAATTCACTGTGTTCCAAATAAAGGAGGAGTGACCGTTGAAGTAAATGAGAAAAATGAATTAATTTCAATAAGACAAGTTATTGATTGGATAATTTGTATAGACTATAGAAATTTAAACATGGTCACCAGGGAAGATCACTTTCCTTTACCCTTTTCAGACCAAATGTTGGATAGATTGGCTGAAAAAAATACTAATGCTTTTTAAATAGATATACTAGTTATCATCGAATTTCAATTGCTCCTGATGATCAAGAGAAGACCACATTTACAAGTTCTTATGGAACATTTACTTTTCGAAGAATGCCTTTTTGACTATGCAATGCACCTGTGACATTTCAAAGATGTATGATGTCAATTTTTAGTAATTTGATTGAACATGGAATGGAAGCATTTATGGATGATTTCTCTGTATTTGGGACTTCATTTGAATTATGTTTAAATAATTTAGAAAAAGTTCTGAAATTATGTGAAAAAATCAACCTAGTACTAAATTTAAAAAAATGTCAATTTATGGTTGCAGGAGGAATTGTACTTGGGCATAAATTTTCTGAAAACGGCATGGAAGTAGATCCTGCAAAAATTCAAGTTATTGAAAAATTACCACCTCCTACTATAGTTAGAGGGGTAAGAAGTTTTCTAGGACATGCTGATTTCTACAAGCGTTATATAATTTTTTTTTCAAAATAACTAAGTCATTATGCCAACTTCTAAAAAAATATACAAAATTTGATTTTAATGAAGAATGCATAAAAGCATTTGAATTATTAAAAGAAAAATTAATTACTGTACCTATAATAGTCCCACCTGATTGGGAGAAACCATTTGAAATAATGTGTGATGCTAGTGATTATGCTAATTAAGTTGTTTTAGGATAAAGGCACAACAAATCTTTTAAAAAACTATACTATGCTAGTAAAACTCTAAATGATGCTCAAATTAATTACGCTAATACTGAAAGAGAATTATAAGGTATTGTCTATGCCTTTGATAAATTTAGACTATACTTGATTGGAACCAAATGTATAGTGCATTTAGATCATTTTGCTATCAAATACTTGATTCAAATAAAAGATGCTAAACCAAGATTAATTAGATGGATACTTCTATTGTAAAAGTTTGATTTTATGATAGTTGATAGAAACAGAAATGATAATCAAATAGCTGATCATTATTCAAGATTAGAAAATAAATATAAACTAATTTTGCAAATGAAAGTTTAGAAATTTTCCGTGATGAAAAATTATATAATATTGATGAAATAAATATATCGTGGTATATCGATATAGTAAATTATATTGCAAGTGATATTCTACCATCAGATATTAAGAATCAACAATTAAAGAAATTTATGTATGATTCAAAATTCTATTTTTAGGATGACCCATATTTATATAAAAAATACAAAGATCTAATTATTAGGAGATGTGTGCCTTATGAAGAAACTCAACAAATAATTGAAAGATGTCATGATTCTGAATTTCGAGGACATTTTGGAATAAATAGAACTGCATATAAAATTTTACCAGCTGGATTTTTTTGGCCTACCCTTTTTAGAGATGTTAAGGAATATATTAAAACATGCGATAGATGTCAGCGAGTAGGAAATATTTCTAGAAGAAATGAAATGCCTCTAAATTACACATTGGAAGTTGAAATTTTTTATGTGTGGGGATTAGATTTTATGAAACCATTTATGCCTTCATTTAGAAATTTATAAATATTACTTGTTGTTGATTATATGTCCAAATGGATTGAACCTGTTGTTGTACCTAAATATGATGCTCGAAGTGTTTCTAATTTTCTAAATAAAAATATTTTTACAAGATATGGAATGCCGAGAGTAATTATTACTAATGGAGGATCCCATTTAGGAATAAGAGAATTAAAAATTTATTAAAAAATATGATATTATGCATAGATTCTATACTGCTTATCATCCTTAGACCAGCGATCTAGCAAAAATATCAAATCATGAAATAAAACAAATTTTAGAAAAAGTTGTAAATCCTTATAAGTTGGATTGGTCTGCTAGATTAGATACTACATTATGGACATACAGAACTGCTTATAAGACTCCTATTAGAATGTCCTCATATAGACTTATTTTTAGAAAGGCATGCCACTTACTAGTAGAATTGGAGCATAAAGCATTTGGGCTATTAAGGAATTTAATTTCAATCAAAAGGATGCTGTTGAGAAAAGATTATTGCAACTCAATGAACTTGAGGAGATTAGAAATGAAGCATATGATAATGCAAAAATCTATAATGAGAAAATAAAAATATGACATGATCTGAAGATTATTATGAAGAAATTTGAACCTGGATAAGAAGTTTTATTATATAATACAAGATTGAGATTCTTTTCAGGAAACTAAAATCAAGATAGTTAGGACCATTTAAAGTTATTAAAGTCTATCATTATGGAACTATTGTTATTAAAGATTCTAAAACTGGAAAAATATTTAAAGTTAATGGCATCAAATGAAACATTATTATGCATGACACATGCCACAATTTAAAGAAGTTTTGATGTTAAGTCATCCTGATTAAACTATGGTACGTCGGGCTGACGACGTTAAACCAAGCGCTTTGTGGGAGGCAACCCTTATATAAACCTATATACCTATAAATTACTATTTTGTTTAACAAGTGTTTTTATGAAATAATAATACTTATGAGTCCTACACAATTTTATATATTATAAATTAAGACAAATATTGGTATTGGAGGAAAATTTGGAATCAAATTAAATAAAAGAATAAAAGACGCGATTTTGGCCTCTGGGGTCGACAACGCCAGAATTGGTGCCGACGACGCCAGAATGGGCGACGACGACCCTCGCTATATGGACTATGGCCCTGACAGTGCCATCGGGACAGTCGATGGAGTCCCGAGCAGTTTCACACATTCAGAGTAATTTTTGTGGACTTTGGGGGGATTTCGCTCCGAAGTAACTGCCGAGAGGTGTTTTTAAAGGCTTAAAAACTGTCTTCGATGACCAGAAAATTCCTAATTTCAAATTTCATGGCTTCCAATTCCTTAAATACTTCAAGGTATAAAGTTTTCAATAGAATAAAATTCATCAGTTTTGACACACAAAGATTATACAACAAAGTCATTACGAAAAAGAGACTTATCAAGGAGAGAGGCTTTTTAAACCATGGATTGAGTAATTCAAGTTCACAGATTGAGAAAATCAATATACAGAGGCGTTGGGAAGTTCTGTGCTACACTACCATTGTAGTTGTTGCACCAGTGGTAAGAGAATTCTATGCTAACTTACATGAAAATACCCAAGGAGTCATCTTCGTTCAAAGTAAGGCTGTACCATTTACTCCGACTCAAATTAATGATTTGTATATGATAGAAAACGTTCTAATCTGTCATTATACAAATTTTATCCCAATGAGAGATATGATGTAAGATGTATATAATTTTCTAATGGATGAAAATGATAATTGGGAAATAAGAGATGAGGGATACGTTAGTTTCTCCGCTTCACTGCTTAATCCAATATCAAAACAATGACATTTCTTCATATCCACAAAATTACTCCCTACCATGCAGATTAAAAGAGTTACAAGAGAAAGTGCTATTTTAAACTATTGCATTCAATTGGAAAAACCTATTGATGTGGGATCAATTATTTTTAAATATGTTATGGGTATTATTATGAATGGGTCAATATATGGACTAGGGCATCCTTCTACAATCTTCTTACTTTGCAGTCAATCTCAAGTTTCATATGAAAATTGGGAGAAAGTTTTATTACCTTAGGAGATAATGATTCTTATAAATGATAATTATATTGGGAATGGAAATGAAGCTTTAGATATTATTTTGGATCATTCATCACATGCTTCAACTCCATTGATGCCACAAACAGTTGGAAGTTCAATAGCTTTGGAGAATAAAATGAAGAAAATAGAAAGAAAACTTCATAGTATTACAAATGCAATATGAAATCTTAACTACCCTTTTGATCATCTAGATTGGAGGAAGAAGGAGAACTTTGATCATACTGGAACAATTGAAGCAGGATTGGTGCAAATGTTCAAGAAAAATGGATGGATCGATAAAAATTTGATAGATCAATTCCCGTACCGACCCTTCTACAATTTTTACTTCCATTACCAAACTATGAGAGATATTAGAGGAAGAGAAAGTATTGAAGATGAAGCAGAATAATTGAAGAAGTTGGACTCTCTAATACTTTAAGGTAATTATGTATTTAATGTAATTGTGTGGATTTTATTTACTTTACATTACTTTAGAACTCTATTCTATTGACTTAGATTATTTGTAGAATTTTGTGTCAGAGTTCTAGAATTGTGTCTTGATTTCGATGTTGAATTATAATTTAGTTTGTTTTATGAATGTGAAACTGTGATTAGAAAAATGTATTTGTAAAAAGTGTATTTTCATATATAAAATTTAGTTTGGTGTTGTTTGTGAAAATGATTATTTATGAATTATTTTAAGATAAAGGTTAGTGTTCAAAAAGACTAAATAGACTTTGGATTAATTTGAAAGAAAATTGAAATTAGCAAAAACAGAAAAATGAATTTTTGGCCACTACTGATAGCACCGGCATGGGCGTCGATAGCGCCCTTGACCCGAAAACCACCCAAACAACCTTAAAATTTGTGATTTGCACAGTAAAACACCATTTTTACCTTTTAGTCACCTTTAATCTCCGGTTTTTGCACCTATGGCTTGGCATTGCTCGGATTTGAGGTAATTTTAAGGCAAACAAAGTTCATATTTCATATTCTCTAGGTAAGAGCTACACTTTGAACTCAAACTTTTTGATTTTCACTAAGGATTTATCTTACATTGCCGAGATCCAAAATTTTGATTTTTTTTTTGAAGATTTTAATAAAGTCCTTTGGTGAAGGACCCTTACTTAGTAGATTTAAGTTTAAAATGTTCCACGTTGTAATTTTCAGAATTTTTGGGAATTTATTTGCATTTTATCAAATTTTTGTAGATTACCATGGCAATAAAAATGAGTAAAGGAAAGAGAAAGGTGGATTTTGATGATCAAAAGTTTGTCAATTATAAGGACAACATTTGCTTCAATAGTCTACTTACAACTAAAAAAGTGATTCTGGATCGAGGATTTAAAAATTGGGGAGGAGAAGTTGAAAGAATAATCAATGTTCGACAGTGGGAGAATTTTTGTTACTTTACTGCCGAGGCTATTATTGGTGTAGTGATGGAGTTCTATGTCAATTTTAAGGAGACTTCTGAAGACGATGTGTTTGTTTGTGGGAAAATGGTAGAGTTTCCTCCAAAAAAAATTAATGAATTTTATCAGTTAGAAGATGTGTATTGCTACCAGTACAAATCGTTTTCTGCTACGAATGAGGCCCTAGATGAAGTTATTTATTTTCTTACCGATGGAAGAGGAGCTTGGAAGGTGAAGAATGGTGTTAAGGTAAATTTTCCTCTTTCTATGTTGAATGTAGTATCTAAGGCCTGACACTACTTTATTTTTAGTAGAATGATACCAACAGATTATCATTGTGAGGTTACAAAGAATAGAGCCATCTTGAACTTATGTATCCAGCAGATGAGAAGGATAGATGTAGGCTCTATTATTTATAGGAACACTCGATCTATTGCTTTGGGAGGGACTACTGGTGGTTTAACACACCCTATTCTGATCTTCACACGATGTGAACAAGCTGGAGTTGATTTTAGAGTGGATGAGGAGAGGATTGAACCTCTAAAACATATTGGGCCTGCCAATATAAAGACTTATAAATCTGATGTTACATGGAGATCCAGAAGTAGGATCAAAGATATTCCTTCTACTTCAAGTACTACTTCTAGTACCCCTACTATCTAGGAACTTATAAAGCATATGATGATCCAACAGCGAGATATCTTGAGAATGGAGAGTGGAATGGAAAATATGAGGCCAGAAATGCACATAGTGATGATTTGACAAGACAAAAGTTTGAATATAATGCTGCTTATGATGATGTGATGGTTAGATACATGAGGATAGGTCACTCAGTTCAATTTCCTACTCACCCTGTTTTTACCCCATATCAACAGCAAAATTTGGATGTGGAAGAAGAAGAAGAAGATGATGATGATTGGTGATGTTTTAGTTAAATTTTTGTTCAGTTTATGTTTGGTTGTACTTTATTGTTGAGATTGTTTGTTTTTAGAGTGTAACACTTTATTTTAAATGTTATGCTGAATTGTGAACTGTAGATTTGTGATACTGTTTTTACATTGGGAACCATTTTAGTACTATTGTTAGTTTTTAATACTTTGTTGGATGTATTTGTAGTTAACTCTTTCTTAGCAAATCTTTATATTTATTATGTCTAATTTAATGTTTTAAGTCTTGTAGCTTTTCATATTAGCACCTGTAATATTTTAGAGTTAAGTTTCAAATCAGAACCTTCAACAGGTAAGTCCTTTCTTTATGTATTGAATGTTTTCTTTCACCTTTTATTTTTTCAGGTCTTCATGATAAATCTTTTAAAAATTTAAGTTTGGTGGGGAAAGAAAATTTCCTTTTTAAAGAGAAGAAACTTAAATTTATTTGGCCTCAATTAGTTATATTTTCAAAATATTTTAAAAGTTAACATGAGCTTTGGTATTAGTGGGTAACTTTAGATAACTATATTTATGTTTCTAAATATATAGTAAACTTAAGTAAAAATTTTTAAATAATAAAGGTTAATTTTAAAGATTAAGATATTTGGTATGATAGAATAAGACTATGGTTTCTATTTTAAGCAAGGTTAATTGTAGAGATTTAGATATTTGGTATGATAGAATAAGACTATGTTTTGTAAGTAAAGGAATTTGTATTTTTGAAGTATTAAAAATCTTAGAGATTCATATAAGAAGAAAAGAATAAAAATTTATGAAAAATCTTTAAAGCTAATATAAATTTATAAGTAAATGAATATGAAAAGTTTTAAACTTTAAGAAGAGGATAGTGAAGTTCAAAATCATTAAAAGCTATCCAGATATAGTAATCCTCACATAAAAAAAAAGAAAAAAAAAAGAAAAAGGATTGAAAATGATCTTGAAAAAAAAGAAAAAGAAAGAAAAGAAAAAGATGTGAGGAGAAGCTTGAGGAGATGCCTAATTAAAAATTGGCTTCACTTGAATCAACTTAAAGAAGAAGGCTTGGCTACATTTTATAAACATATATTTCAATATTAGCAAATTTACTAGAAAAGTTTCATGAAGTTCTTTTTCATATGGATATTCTAAGTGGCTTTAATATGAATAATTTGCAATTTTCCTTTGAAAAGAAATAGAGAATAATAAATCTTAGACTTGACCGCTAGATATTATTATACCTTTAGTATTAACTGGAGCTATTTTACATTTTGTTTAAGTTATGTTATTGTATTTAGTGAACTAAAATATAGAAATCTAGAAGTTAAAATCTTTAATATTAGTCATATTTTTATGTAGTAAAATATTTACCTGAGGACAAGTAACATTTAAGTTTGAGGGATTTTGATACACCAAAAATATATGCATTTTTAGACCCATACTATTTTTAGTATTTTAATGGAAGGTATTTTGATGTTTTCTTGTAGGTTATTGATTTTTAGGACTTAAAGCAAAAAGGAAGATATTTTTCATGCTTTGTTGCAAGTTGTTGATTTTTAGGACTTGAAGTAAAAAGGAAGCAAAAAGGATGAAATTTGGAGTCAAAATGAAGTTTTTGAAAAATTGTTCAGCGCCGACAGTGCAAGAATGGGCGCCAACGACGTAGTTTGACAGAGAACACATATTTAATTAAATGGCCAACGGTGCTAGTGTCGGTGCTGACCCTGTTTCTAGAAGATTTGATGAATTTGGATACTTTTGAAAGAGTTTTTGGATGCACCTATTGGAAAACCTACCTTAGGCTCTATTTAGAGCTGAAATTGATCAGGAAAGACTCTCTTCACACTCCTCCGCTCGTGCTTGGTCTCTCTTCACACCTCTTCGCCCCTTTCATGCCACTTTACTTCTTTCCACACCATCATTGATTTATTTTCTTTATAGTTTAGAGTTTTTGTGGAGATTTTAAGTGTGAATTCTTCTCTAAGAGTGTTGGAGAGGGAAAGAAGTGAGAGATTTCTTCTCCCTACATTTCCTAAGAGAGGCTACAAGAGATTTGCTTTGAGAAAGAGTTTCAGATAAGTGTTGTTTATTTATTATTATTGTATGAACTTTCTTTTATATATGAAATTTGTATTTTGTTGTATATTTCTCATGAAGTCAGAGTAGTTTCCTTTATCTTTCTCCCTACTCTGAGATATGGTGAAATTAAGAGATAATTTAGATGTGTCAATGTTAAATTATAAAATAAATTGTGATGGTTTTTTCAATTCCGCTCTTAATTTACTTTTCAATTTGGCCAATTGAATTGTTAAAATATGTTGTGAAATATATAATCCAGGAAATGGAGTATGAGTTCTATAACAGAGTGAGAATCACATTTAAGTCCATGAAGGAGTATTTCGTTTATGGAATTAACTGCAAATAAATAGGGAAGTATACATTGTTGAGTGTAGAATTGGAGATTTTTAGGGTGACAGACTAGAATTCCCAATTTGATCATAACATTTAAGAACTAAAGTGAGAGTTAGATTTCATGGGAAGGGAAGTGGGAGCTTTAGATTGGGAGCCAGTATCCTCCTAGCCTAGCCACGGATTTAATGACTAAAACTAAGATTAGCCAATGATTTTCTATAACACTGAATCAGGGTAGAGAATTAAAATTACTCCTATTTGATACAATATAATATTTAATGTATCTCATTCCTTTACATTATCCAACTCACTACATAAGAATAATAGTTTTGAAAACTTATTTAAACCAATTATTTCATCTCATTTCGCTAAAAACTCATTGTAGTGGAAAAGATGCTTTTTCATATAAGAAAACTTCATCACATAAACATAGTTTAGTAGTTACTATTTTAAAATTTGAATTAAAATTTTGCTAGTAGTTAATAATTTAGTTTTGATAGTATCTCAAACATTCCTAATTAGTGACAGTAATTTTATTTTATTTTTGTGAATTTCCTAGTTAATTTATCACTTGAAATTTAAACCTTCCTCGTGGGATCAATCTTTGGGACTTAAATAGAAAGTCTTATATTACTTGATAATGACACATATACTTGCGTAAAATCCCAAAATTAAGTGTTTAACGTTATTATTCATAAAATACCACATTATGTTTTTGGAACCATTGAAAAGTGGAGTCAACTTTATAAATTTTACACAACTATATTTTCTCGGGATCATCCGTCCTAAAATTACGCAGTAGTTTAGTTTTCAAAAATATGGCCAAACTTGACCCAATTTATATTAAGCATTTAATGTGAAAAATAGAAATGTTATATAAAATATATAAAATAGTTCACACACTAGGAGTTCTATGCAAGTGCACGTATCATTTCAAGTAATATAGGGTTTTCTTTAAAAACCACAGTATCAATCTCATAGAGAAGCGCGGTACGAAATCCCTTAGGCTAATTCTAGTCAACTACTATAAGGCCTTAGTTTGAAAGTTGGAAATTCTTATGAAAATATCATAAATCACAATATTCAAACTATAAAAATAAGAAAGACAAGTTAAAATGGGTTTAATAATTGCTAATAAAAATTTAACTAACATAACTAAGTTTACTAAACTGATCTCTAAACTTCAAAATTAAATTTACTATGACTAAATAAAGTTTTGTGACGAAGAGTTCAAATTTAAGAAAGCANATTCAAATAAAATGTTTTAAATTATAAAGTAATTTATCGTTATTTCCCCGGCAATGACGCCAAAAACTTCATTCCGAGTTTTTTGTGTGTTCCTTTTATAAATATTTTTCAATATTGCAAAACACACACGACATCACTAATAGTAAATATGCAATTCAATCATAATAAAAATAAATTTAATAAAAATAATTTTATCATTTAAAATATTTAAACTGCCAAACCCGTAATAATAATACAAACATATGTATCGCTCAAGTAATAAATGACTCTAATGGAATCCAAAGTATTGATCCCACAGGAAAGTTAGAAATTCTTATGACTATAATGTAAAACACAAAATTCAAACTACAAAACTTAAGTGCAAAATTCAAATCTAAAGTAATTGAGTGTATGCTAAATAAAATGTTGTTAAAAGAAATAAGTTAACTAAACTAATTGTTAAACTTTAAAAGTAAACTTATAAAAACTAAATAAAGTTTCTGTGATGAAGAGTTCAAATTTAAGAAAGCATCCTTCCCCTTTATAATGAGTTTATGGATTGTGAAGAAATTAAAATCATTTAATATATATATATATATATATATATATATATTGTGCCGAATAGGTGCAATCCTATTCTTTACCCTCTTTCAAATGTATAAAGAACATTGACTAATCTAGAGTTCGGTCCTCAATTCCATGGCTAGGTTGGGAGGATACCGACTCTCACTCCGAAGCTCCTACTTCTTCCTCACCTAAGGGCTGACAATCTCACATTAGTTTCTAATCAATTAGACCAAATTGGGGATTTTAATCTGGCACCTTAAAATCTCCAATTTTGCGTCCAACAAAGTATATTTCTCTATTTATTTGCACTCAACCCCATGAATTAAATTCTCACCCATGGAATTGATGTGGCTCTCACCATGTTGTAGAAATCATAGCCCTTTCAGATCATATGTTTCTCAACACATTTTAACATTTCAATTGACTAGACCAAAAAGTAGATGAAGATCGGAGTTTGAATCATACAAAATTATTGACATTTAAAATTAAATAAAATAAAATCAATTTTTCATAAAACCATATCTCAGAGTAGGGAGAAGGATAAAGAAGACTACTCAGAATTAATGAGAAGGAAACAAAAAAACATAAATTTTATATATAAAAATAAGTTTACAAAATAAAGAAATAAAAGACAACTTATCTAACGCTCATTCCCAAGAAAATCCCTAGAAGTTCTCTTTAAGCACTTTCCCTCTTTACAAACACTCTAAATTATTTCTTGGAAATGTAATGAAAAAGAAATCTCTCACTTTCCCTCTCCTCTTACAACCCCAGAAGAAAATCTCCAAGTCTCTCTCTCTCTCTCTCACGCCTCTCTCTCTTCTCCACCGAACCCCTTTTTAGCCTTAGACTCCCCTCTTTTTAATTTAGGGGCTGCCTCCTCTCAAAAAGAATTTGAAATTCCCTCCCAAATTCTCTCCAAAAGTCACACCTTTTGAATCCCAAAAGACATGTCAATTCATTCAAGAGACATATCCCTTCATTAAAGAGTCTTCCAAAGTGTCTAGATGCATTGAATCACCCCATGAGGCTTTTGAAACATTTGAAACCTTCAAAATCCGCTCAAAATTTGTTCCTGTACCGCCTTAATCCATCAAATATCTTCTCTGGCGCTTTAGGCACCAATTATGGCGCTTCAGAAGCCAAGTTACTTAATTTTACGCTGTTCTGGGTTCTGGCGCTTCAAGCGCTGCTTCTCTGTATAATGACGCTTTAGGTGCCAGATCTGGTCCTTCAGGCGTCATCTCTATAGAAAATGGCGCCTCAGGCGCCATAATCACAAAGTTCTCTATTTTGGCTCCAAATTTCCTCCTTTTGCTACTATTGCTCCAAANGAAGAAATTAAAATCATTTGAAAAAATATATATAAATTGTTTTGTGCCAAATAGGAGCAATCTTATTATTTACCCTCTTCTGAGTGCATAAAGAACATTAACTAATCTAGAGTTTGGTCCCTAATTCTGTGGTTAGGCTGGGAGGATACTGGCTGTCACTCCAGAGCTCCTACTACTTCCTCACCTGAGGGCTAAATGTCTTGCATCAATTTCCAATCAACTGAACCAAATTGGAGATTTTAATCTGTCACCTTAAAATCTATAATTCTACATCCAACAAAGTATATTTATCTTTTTTTTTCACTTAACACCATGGATGAAATACTCTCCCATGAAATCAAATATGATTCTCCTCATGTTGTAAAAATCATATCCCTTTTGAAACATATGTTTCTCAACACATTTTAATAATTCAATTGGCCAGATTAAAAATTAAATTAAGATCAAAGTTCAAATCATCACAAATTATTTACATTAAAAAGCATATAAAAGAAAATCAATTCTTGAAAAAGCCATATCTCAAAGTAGGGAGAAGGATAAAGAAGATTACTCAGAATTCATGAGAAGGATACGATAAAACACGGATTTCATATATAAAAACAAGTTTACTAAAAGAAATAAAAGACACAACGTATCTCACAATATTTCCCAAGAAAATCCCTAGAAGTTCTCTCCAAGTCTTTCTCTCTTTACAAGCACTCTCAATTCTCTCTTAGAAGTGTAATGAAGAAGAAATCTCTCACCTTCCCCTCTCCTCTTACAACCCTAGAAGACAATCTCCAAGCCCTTAACTTTCTCTCTCTATCTCTTTCTTACAATCCTTTGAAAAAAAACTTCCAAGCCCTTGACTTTCACTCTCTCTCTCTCTCTCTCTTTCTTGCTTTCTTCTTCCTCTAAATCTCACGCCACACACACACACCACTCTCTACTCCCCCTAAAACTCCTCTTTAAACCCTAGACTTGCCTCACTTTTGTAAAAGGCTGCCTCCCTCAAAAAAGAATTCAAAATTCCCTCCAAAAATTAACTCTTTTGAATTCAAAAAACATTTCCATTGATCTAAGAGACACATCCCTTCATAAAAGAACCTTCCAAAGTGTCTAGATGCACTGAATCACTCCAAGGGATGTTTAGAACAAGTGTTCCTTTGAAAATTCATGCAAAATTCGTCCTCAACCTCCTTAATCCACAAAATGTTGTCCCCAGTGCATCTTATGCCAGCTTTCTATCAAATGTAGCATCATGTGTTGGTTTGGCGCATCTTGCACCACCCTGCAACAACTCAACTATTTTGCTCTATTTGGCTTCGTTTCAGCTCCGTTTCGCCCCGTTTCAGTTGTGTTTCACTCCTAACAGATGTACCTACAAAATAAGCATGAAAATAACCTTTCTTTAAAGTGTAATTTCATTCAAAACATGTGAGAAATGTAAAGTATATTAATCATAGAAAGACATATCAAAATGTGTCAAGTCAGAATTTTTTTCTTGCTCATTTTTACTCCAAATTGCACCATTTTTGCTTCATTTTCTCCAAAAGTTCCTTTTTTGTACCTGAAATAAAAAATATGCAAAATACCTTCCTTTAAAGTGTAATATCATTAAAAATCATTAAATTTTAGCATAAATATATATGAAAAAGTAGGTAATTTTTAGGCGTGTCAAGGGGTCATATGGACGAAACCCTAAGGGTACGTCTGCAAAACATGAGGAAACTTACACTCTTGCCCTTCCATTGGGCTTGAGCTTGTAGCATCTCAAGATGTTCTATTATCACTCATATTTTTTTCAACTTTCTCTAAAATGTTGTTAAGTTAAGCCTAGCTCACTAGAAAGCTCATAGGACCTGGAGGGAAAACTTATAATTTTCAAAATTTTACAATATGTATTTAATCTTCATCAAAAGGACTAGGGGGTTATCTGCAACCAATGATTGGGGTTTAAAATAGTAACTCATGAGTTTCCCAATCTACACCCTCTCACCATTTGATCATTAAAGCTGTCATATCTTCGTATATCCAAAAATTCAAATAATTACCATTTTACCCTTTTCTAGAAAATGTCGTGAATGGGTTACTACTCTAAATACCCTTTTTGTTTAAATCAATTTAATGAATTAATCATCATAATTTAATACCCTTTCCCTCTGGTTTAACCTAAAACTTGGTTTAGTTAACGTTAGAGTGTAAATTCTTAAATTACCATTATTTCCCTTAGGACATATACTCCATAACTCTTACATTTTTATTTAAATAACCATGAAACTTCACTGACTCTTACTCATCGGCTAATTAAAACATCATAGGTGAAGTTATATTTTTCTAAAATTTAATTATTTTCTATAATTAATTAAACCCAGAATTATGCATTTTCAATTCTAATTGACTTAATTACCCAAACTATGTCCTCTCTCCTTATGAAAGTTTTATGTTATTGCTAAAGGTCAGAGGAGCAATCAAAATAATTTTCATAATTTTTTGATATATTTTAATTTTTATAATTTTTAATTGATTTTAGTAATAAAATAAGTAGAAAATATATTTTTTCCATTTTAAAATTCACTTTCAGTTTTCTTTAATTTCCCTAACGTTACTTAACCTACCAAACTTAATTTAATATTTTATGAATTATATATTATTTTTCCTTATTATTTTAAGTAAATAATGGTAATTACCATAAGAAATTAGGGCTTTTAGAGCTTGAGGTGTTCTCTGATCTTGGAAAAATTAGAGAACATCCCTAATCACATGGGGAATAAACCCTAAACATTTCATGCCATGGTGATTAACATTTAATTATTTATAGTTAAAATAAAGTTTAATGTATTTAATTAATTAAAAATAAAAAATCATACAAATATTTTAATTTTTAATTCATTAAATTTTCCGAGCACATAGGTATTTTTCTTATATTTTTTGTGATTTTTCTACACCATGATATGACTTTTTAAAGTTATCGTCTATTTTCTTTTCTATATTTAAACCAAAATATCCTAATTTATCTACTTAACCTTGCGGCAGCCACCCCATCCTCGACATTTCCGATGACCCATGCCTTACTTTGCGGTTGCTTTCCACGTTAGCTGCCTGATCCCGACACAATGTATGCATGCTTAATGTGTAATTACTTCAATTTGAATCTCATAAGACTGCATCAAAAACTTGATGTCGTAGCGGTAGTGCAATGTTTAATTTTTAATTGAAAGTTATATATCAAATAATTATCATTTTTTTCCACAAATTAATTTTACAGGCTAGGGATACTACGCAAGTGCACATATCATTTCAAGTAATATTAAACTTTCTTTTAAAGCCCCGAGTATCGATCCCATGGGGAAGGTGAAAACTCATTTTTAACTTAGTAAAACTTTACCTAAACTCTAGACAATTATCTATGAAATAAAGTCTCAATTTTATGTATAAAAAAAAGTAACTAATTCCTACAAATCCTATTTCAAAGCTTAAAGAAAATTTTAAGTGTTTCTAAACTAGTTAAATGAGGAAGTTCAAATTATGTAAAAGTCTTTCCCCTTGCAATGAGATATTAATCAGAGTAAGACTCAAATGTCTAAAGGTTTAAATGTAGGTTGTGACAAATAGGAGCAATCATTTTCATTACCCTCATCTGAGTTCATAAAGAACATTGTCTAACCTAGAGTTAAGTTCCTAAATCATAGGTTATGCTAGGTAAGGTCAAGTTTTTCACTCTAGATTACCTACTGTGCCCTCTCTTTAGGACTAACTGATCCTTAAGTTCCAAACTCTAGATCAAATTGGTTAAGGTTCGAGCTAATCACCCTAGAATCATCAATTTACACCCATCAAAACTTATCTCCCTATCTATTTTCACTAACCAATGGACTACATTATCACTCACCATATTAATCTGATTCTTACTAGTTAAAGAATACACAGCCCTCTCGGGTCATTATGGCTTCATAACTTGTTTTAACATAGAAATTGGCCAAATTAAATACATAGATTAAGTATAAAAGTAATGAATCATCACGAGTATTGAATAAGAGAAATGTTAAACAATTCTAATCCTACACAAGATTAATTCTTATTAGAAGGAGAAAGATAAAAAAACTAATCAAATCTCACGAGAGTAACACAACAAAACATGATTTCTATTAAAATTTAGGTTCACACAATAAACAAAACATAAATAAACTACAAATAACTTATCTTAAACTTCTCCCCAAGCAAATCCTCTGAAGTTCCTTTAAAGTATTCTCCAAACTCTCCTAACAATTCACTCCATGAGACACACAAAACAAACACTCTCACTAAAAGCTTAAAAAAATTTTCGACAAACACACACAAGTCCTCATGAAACTCTTCTCGCTCTCTCTTTTCTAGCTTCTCTTGACTCCTTTTATGATAACTCACGAAATCCCCAAGATTCACTTCAGATGCCCTTTGAAATTCGTCCAATTCAATGCATATTGAAGAAAACCAAATTTAACGCTTAGGTGCCCAACTGAGATGCCTAGGCGCTACCCTTCTAGAAGCCTTGAATAAGTGACTGGTGCCTACGCGCCAGTTAAGAAATAAGCTCTATGCTCCATTTTGGTCTGTTTTGCTTCTTTTCTACAAAACTCTATCTCTTGTACCTGAACCTAAAAACATGCAAAATACCTTCCATTAAAGTACAATATCATTAAAAATAAGCATGAAATATATATAAAAAGCACATTTTAAGGCGTATTAATTACCTAGTATACCAACCTCGTGATAGTGAATCAAATGCTGAGCTTTATGCAATTTGGCGTAATGATTGTTTAACTATAGGCTACTTCTAATGAGGGGAGGAGAAGGCATAGTCTCAAAAAGCTACATAGCGATTTAATGAAGAAGCTGTGGAAGAGGAAAAGTCATGCTTCCTCATCAAAATGAGGAGTGGCTAAGGAAGAAAAGGAGGAAGAATGGTTAAGTGAGATAGTCTCAGGTTCAGATATAATCCATTTTATCCTTGAAACCACAGTTTTTATTTTCAAACAAAGTCACAAGAGAGTTGTTCTAATTGAATGAAAACCTTCTTTGATGAATTTAGGGGCTCAAGGGATCACTGCCAAGAGGAGTGATCTCCCATTAAGATCAAAGGTTGAGGAGTCTTTCGAGTGTCCATCAACTCAGGAAGCTTCTTGGGTTTCTTCCTCAAGCTTCATTCCTCTTACTAAAAGAGCAAAGGATAGTGACATACTCTATGATCTTCAGTTATTCTAGCTAAATAAGTAGAGGCAAGAAGCCTTGAAGAACATTTGGATGAAGAGGAGTTTAGTTTGCTGAATAGGAAGAAGAAAAAATCTAGAGGAAGGGTGAGGCTACAACTCCAGATTCTAATACTTCTCTTCCTTCACCTTCCAAGAAAAACGTAGAAGGGAGGAAAGAATTATTAGAGTCTACTAAAGGAGAAACAACTGAAGGTTTTTCTCACTTCAGAAACCAATTTTAAACTAATAAAAGTCCCAAGAGATTTGTTTCAACAAGTCTAGGTGAGGACCGAATGTGCCTCAACCAACACAAATGTTCATGGTCGGAGGTCTTCTAGAAATTCTTAAATAACCTTTAGCCCAAGGAGCTATGTCACAAGATCCTCCAATATTTGTTGCTCAGTTTTATCGTAATGTGCCACCTATCCTACCTTTATCTTAAAGTGAGGGATTGGGCATTGAAAGTTGAAGCAAAGGTTAATGAATTTAAAGTGAACACAAGAGTAGCAGAAGAATGGGAAACTATGGTAGAGGGTGAGCTGGAGGGTGCCAAAGAGGAGCTGGAGATAGTACCTAAGTGGGTGCCTGCCATCTTGGAGAAAATGTTGAGAGCATATGGCTACAATGAAGATAGTTAAAGTGTTTCTTTATACTGAAGTTATTCATTTCAAAATTGGTACTATGGTGGTGATCGACCATTTCGTTATACTCCCAGTCTAACTTTGACGAGTTCAAAAAACTCTTTGATGCTTCTTTAGCTTTTGAACACCAAGAGGATTCTAAGGACCGAATTGTCCAATAATTAACCCAATTACTCTTAGACTTAGGATTTTCTTATGTAACCAAAGCAATGTACATTAAACATTTTTTCTCTCATACACGTAATCGAATGATTATATGAATAAAGTATGACCTTTGCACACTTTTACTGGTGTTATCTTTTATTTTCCTTACTAAATTATGACATTACTTTGTTAACTACTCTTTAGTCAATTTGAAGTTTTCTTTGTCCAGCTCATATATTAGCTTTCATTGCTTAAGTGTCGAGGGTCAATTTTATTTGTTGATCAGACATTGTGGTATCATTTTCAGTTATTCATTATTTTTGTTAGGGGGTAATCATCGATAATTTTCCAAGGTGGTTTTCATGGAACCCTTCACATAGCTTCATCACTACAAAATAGTTAACCGCCTTTGGATAATTATTTAATAAAAACTTAGAAACTCAAGTTCATGGAGTTTTATGAAAGGGCAACTTAACACTTCAGTTAGTCAGCTTTTTAGGGTACTCTAGTTTTCTGAATGTTACCTTGATGTTAGGTGCACCAACCTTCTGAGTTCCCTGAGTGTTGTTTAAACATGGGGTCACATTTGCATGGTTAGTTAATGTTTTTATTAACATTGTGTTACAAAAATTCACAAGAGTTAGAAACAAAAGAACTCCTTCTAATTTTTCTTGTGTTAGTACAATATAACTATTTCAAGGAATAAATTTTAAGAGAGCATACCTGCTCCATATTTGGTAAACCTTTTTCTGGATTTTTTTTAGCCTATAGGCTCCTAGGATGATTTTTTTATCAATAATAAATGGGCTAGTCCAAGTCTGATTGATTGCCCTCATAATAATAGGTCAACTTTAATCAAAACTAGGTCACCGGACATGAATTTTTTATCTCAGATATTTTATTATAGTATTAAGAAGTCATTTTATTACTTCCTATCAAAGAGCTACATTGGTTTGATTTTTTTATTGTAGGTCGATTATGAGCATCATTCCTTCATCATTTGCCTCTTGCTAGTTGGTGAGATTCTCCTTATAAAATGAGGTGACTATGATAACTCTTGAGTTATGATAGTTGTATTCAATTGACAACATTACTTCCATAACATGGAAAAACATATAAAAGGTTTTCCTAGTTGTTGATGATGTTGTTGTTTGGATGGCCCATAAGACAAAAAAAGTAAGTCTACCTAATTGCTTTTTTCCCCTTAGACTTTATTCCTTAGCAGATTTAAGATTATCCTGTTTTTAGCCTCTGTTTGTTTATTCATCCAAAGGTGATGTAAAGATATGAAATTCTAGTCAATCCTCTAGCTTTGATAGAAATCTCTTACCCCAAGTCAACAATCTATGTTCTATTGTTGGTGATAAGTATCAAGGGTAAGCTATATTGACAGATGATGTCTATTCACATGAAATTCTTGATGATGTTTGTAGTAATTCAAGTGATGGACTTTGCTTCTATTCATTTTGAAAATTAGTCTACATTGGCTAAAAGGAATTTTCATTGGTCCCAAGATGGTGAAAGTTCAGGAATTAAAAATTGGCTTTAATTTATGGGTCAAATGATACTACAATGGAGCATACTTCTAGCATTATTTGTATCTACTTATAAACTCCTTTGCTTCTTTCATGACAAGAAGTAGCATTGCCTCTGAACACGATGTGCTAAGGTCTTTTCTCTGGAATGAACGCCACATTTCTATGAGTGTATTTTCCATAGAATTTTATCCACCGCATTTTTCTAAACACATTTTAGTAGTAATTAAGTGGCTGACCTCAGAAAAATTTACCTTTAATGGTAAGATATTGTGCAACTTTAAAATTAAATCCCGTTAGGTTCATTATTTCTTCATTTATCTTTCTGATTTCTAGATATTTGATGTAGGTTCCATCCAACTCTTACTTCATTAAGCTTCTAACTTCATGGCCTCTAGCTCATAAATGGTCAACTAGAGAGGCCTTTGGAGTGTCACCTCTCAAATGTAAATGTTCTTTAATATAAGGTTTGCTACCTGAATATCTCTGACAAACGATCTTAATTTTGAAGTCTGCAAACTTCCTTATATTTTTCCTTACCTTGTTTCATTATTAAGCCACTATCTCATCCTGTGCTTGATTTCTCCACTGGTTGTATTTACTAATTGCAAATATGACTTTACCAATAGAAGTCAGATGCTTTCTTTGAAATTTAGGCGCTAACTAGCTATTTTTGCTTCATATTTTGCTTGATTGTTAGTGCCCTCAAACTCAAGGATAATAGAGGGATATAGATGCTCTCATGTCGATCTACTTAATTCTAGTTCGATTCCTACTCTTGCCTGACCTGAGGCACCATCAATACAAAAAGTTTAGGTTCAATTATCAGTGTCAGCTCCTTCACTTCATTCATCCTTTTCAGAGAAGTCTCCTAAAAAAATTGCTGCAACTTGATCTTTAATTGCCATTTGAGGGATGAAGGTGATGTCGTGTGCACCAAGTTTTACTGTGAACTTCTAGAGCTAATTGAAATGTTCTGGCTGAGAAAACAAAAATTTGAGTGGACGGTTAGTGTTGACCCTAATTGAATGTGTTTGGAAATATGATTGAGCCTACCAATAGAGACAAATAGGGTAGAGGTTAGATTTTCCATAATAGAATACTCGACCTCAATATCTTTTAGGAAATGACTGGTGTAGTAAATTGGAATTTTTTTCAAATTTGAATTCAGACTAAGATTGAATTGATGGCTTCAAGCCTAACACTAAAATATACAGATTTGTTTTTTATAGTGTTGGACTTTGTATGAGTGGTAGTAAGGCAAGTGATTGCTTTAAGTACAGGAATGCTTACTCACATGTGGTTGTCCATTCAAAGCACTTAATTTTTTTAGTATCTTGATGAAAACTGAACTTTTGTCGCTCTACTTTGACATGAACTGGCTGAGCATTATTATTTGCCCAGTCAACTTTTATATCTCCTTAGCCTTTCAGAAAGAAGATATACTCAATAGTGCCTTTACTTTCTCTGCGCTTATCATTATTCATTTAGGCGTCATGAGATATCCAAAGAATTTTTGTGTTGATGCTTCGAATGTAAATTTTAGTGGATTTACTTTCATGTTATCTTTTTCGAGTGTTTGAATTATTTCTTTTAGATTTTTTATATGTTATTCAACTAACTGACTTTTAATTAAGACCTCAATGACATAGAATTAAATATTTTTTTCCTATATAGTAAAGATTACATCCATCAAAAGTTGGTAGGTTGCTCCAGAATTTCTTAGCCCAAAGAGCATTATAATATAACAATATATTTCTTCACTTGTGATGAATGTTCTATATAGATCAGATGCATCTTGATTTGATGGTAGCTAGAGAAACCATCCAGAAAGCTCATTACTAAAGAGCCAACTATTTAATCCACCAATGCTTCAATCATTGACAGACAATAACTATCTTTTGGGCAAATAGAGTTCAGGTTTGCAAAGTCAACACATATTCTTCATTTGTCATTTTACTTCTAAACCATGACCACATTTAAAATCTAAGATGGGAACTATACCTCCTTGACGTAGCCTGCCTCTTTGAGCTTATGCACTTCTTTCTAGATCGATCTAACTAAATTCATGGCTAACATTTTTATCTTCTACTTCATTGACCGGGTTACTAAATTAACGTTGATGTAATATCATGATACATCAATCAAGATTTCTGGTATTTTAGTAGTCGATCAAGGAAAAATGTCGTGATGCTCATGAAAATTCCTAATCAACAAGTCCATGTACCCAGTTTTAAAACTCTCACTGATCAGAAATAATTTACTAGCTTCTTTAAAAGTAGAAAGAATGTTGATTGTCATTTCCTTGGTTTTGAGACCCTACACTCATTGGCTAGATGCCGACTGATTTTTGTTCCATGCTGCCAACTGCTTAAAGGTAGCTTTTTCAAGATTGTTCCAAATTACCTCAAATGAACACTATATCCCTATTGCATGGAAATTTCACCGCAATGTTGACGGCAAGAAAAGTTGTGGGGAGGAAAGTCGAATGAATTATGTGAGTATACATGCAAGTAATAATATAGTTAAAGAGTATCATGTATCGAACTCATAAGTAATTCAAGAAAATCATAAAAACCACACACCATGAATCAGAGAAGCATGAAACAAAATTTACTTATGCATGTTAGAAAGAGCATCGGAAAAACATTCAATTGAAATCATTACTGCAAGTAAAACTGAAAGGTGAAAACATTCAAAAAATTTTGTTCCCTCTTCCACGAGAGCCAATTCCTTTCTCATAAAAAATCCCCTAAAAATATGTGAGAAAAAAGAAAGCAATTGGTATTAAGCCATTAGTAACTCAACTTCAATAGAGGAAGAGAAACCTATGAAAAAACTGTCCAAAACCCTCTCTTTCTGCTCTTGAACCATATCTAGATCCCTCCTCCAAAGGACAAGAAGAAGCTAAGAAGTCTTTCTATCATGGCATAAATAGGTTTTTACATTTATGTTTTACAGTAGGAATCCAAAATAATCATCCAAACTTCTCAAATTCATCAATAAGTTCAAAATAGGCATGAAATCGCTTAAAATCCAAGTTCCAGTCATTCAACGGTATGATCATGCCAGTAACCAGTAAGGTCACATCCAAAATTGGTGTGGTCAGGCTAGTTCTGACATGTTCAAGCTAGTTCTAGCATGGTCACCCCAAGGTCAGGTGTGGTCATGCCCAGATCAAGTGTGACTACGTCAGACAGTATTATGTCTTACGTTTTGACTCCATTTTGCTTGTTTAACACCTATAATATGCAAAATATCAAAAAGAACCATCCACAAGTATAAAATAATGATATAAATGGTAAAATAGTTAGTAAATTGTAGGATAAAAAAATTAGGTGAAATCACTAAAGGTTGATTCATGTTAATACCCCAAACTTACATCATTACTTGCCCTCAAGTAATCTCCTAGCTCTAATGGGGACCCATGAAAATATAATAGGTACTTTAATAGGTTTCTAACTATTCAAATTGTTTATCAAATTCATATGAAATAGCTTATGTGATGTTTTACGATAAACTATTTTTATTTTTAATAACTTCATTATTTCCTTAATTCCCTTCATTCTTCCTATAAGAAATCTCAAAGATTCTTAAATTAATCATGTTTAAATATCTTCACTAACCTCTATTATTTTCAAGTAGTTATGTGGAACCTGCCAACCTAATCCTACTTAATTTCTTTCTTAAAGAAAACATTAGATGAGTTTCATTAAAGAATTATGAAAAATTCTTATCACTTAATTTCTACTAGCCGCCTACCCAGTTTTCTTTCTTTTGATTTTTTGTCCCAACCTCAAGCTTCTTCTTAGGGTTTTTCACTTTTTGGCTCTTAATATCTTCTTTTTTTTTCTCATATTCTTTTCCTTTTTTTTAAAAAAAATATTCCTTTTCTTTTCCTCTAAAAATTAGTACATCTGGTTAGGCAAATTTTTTAATACTTTTAAGATGTTTTGAAAGCTTAGTTTTCCTTAAGCAATAAATCTCAAAAAATAATGTTTAATGTCACTTATTTATGTTATCTTTTAGTTAAGAAGTTAAATGAACACCAAAGTGACAAAAAAATAAATAAGACTTAAATGGTTTGCTGCTCAATTTCTTAATTACAACTTTTTAATTATCTTAAGATTTCTTCTGGAACAGTTAGAAGTTGTTATGTTTTGAAATCCCATTATTGAAAAACTAAAGTTAATCTTTCCTAAATTATATTTATCTTCTTTTAAAGAATTTTTGATAAGCAGTTTGAATTAATCAAAATTCCTAACAGGACTTATGATATTAATATTTAATCTTATACTGAGTTATGTGAACTACTCTCAGACTCACAAAAGGAAAAATATTTTCTCCTAAAACTTGTTTTTCCATAACATATGTAACATACATATAAATATAAACATGAGTACAATAATAAAGTGCATGAAAGATTAAATACATGATTAACAACAATAATCTCAGAATAAAAGTATGTAAAATATGCAATAATGCATAAATAAAAATCAGTACAAAAGTATAGCTAAAATAAAAATTGGGACTATCGACTCCTACCCCATTATCTGAAACTAACTACCTGCAGAGGGACAAGGCTCAAAATTAATCCAAATGAAAATTTAAAGCAAATTTCCAAAAAAAAATTAAATTTTTTTTTTTAAATAAATGCTGAAAGTAAAAGCATTCTCAACATATCAGATAACACTTGGGTTGTCTCCTATGATAGTGCTTGGTTTGCATCCTCAGCCTGACGAAAAAGACTTTCTCTATGATCAAAATTCTGATTTCGTAAACCTTGATCAATCATCTAATATTTTTTCATCCTAAAGTTTTTATTAAATCCTCAAATTCCAGTCTTTCTTATAGTTTTTCTCTCCCAACTTGATAGCAGTCTTTTAAAGGATGTTTAGGGGTGTATTCAAATTATCATTCCTAAGTGTCTTTTCTACTTAAAAAATTCTCCCAATTAATTCCCCTATTTACATATCAGTGTTTCCCTCATAACTTGCAAAAAGTGGGTCCCTCTAAGATAATTCTAAGTCTCCTAGATCTTTGGATGGATTCTCCCCATGTTCTTTGGGTTTTGGATCTAAATTTACTAGGTTACTTTCTTCCCTATGGTTGTCTTCTAACTCTTTCTATTGGGGCACTCCTATGGTTGGTCTTATAGGCTCAATTATCTCACTTAACATGCAAGGGGATGCTTGTAAAAAATGAGCAAATTATTTCTCAGATATTGTCCCACTGAAATCTTCTAACAAAGCTTGCTCTTCAGTGACCACTTTTTTATTTTCAAAGTTATGGCTCTCCATCACACCAGAAATCATTTTGGTTTTAAGGATAATAAATTTCTCCATTTGATTTTGTGATTTTCTTAATGCAACAGTTTGGTTTTGTAATTGATTCAATAGATTTATTGTTAATTCATCAAATTATCATTTTTTTATGGTAGTCACTATCCTAATTCTTCCAATATTCTAAAGATTGGTTTCGGGGCTCCAATATTGTTAGTTTTATATATTTGGTTCATTTTTAGTCAAATTATAGCTTTCTTATGTTGACCAACTTGAATAGGTGCTAGAATTTGGGTTCATCAAACCAAGTTCCTATAGCAAGGAGTTCAATATTCATGAAAGGCATACTCCTAAAATTTTATAAATTTGTTTTCATGAGGGTTTGCCATACTGAAGTGTTGAAATAATATTTTTATTTTTTTAGCTCCCACAAGAAAACAATAAAAGTGCAAATAATTATGAAATAAATAGCAAAAAGAAATTGTTGAACCTTGATTATCAGTAGTTCAACTACATGTCTTCTAAATTCAAAATTCTTTTTAACGTCTATCCCCAACAACAGTACCAAAAACTTGATGACACAATAAGTTATGGTCGAGCAATTGGGTTGAATCAAGCAAGTATACGTGTCAAGTAATAATGTAGTTAAAGAGTTTCACATATCAATTTCATGAGAAAAGTGTTAAGAAATGTAGTTAAAGAGTACCACGCAAGTATACGTTGTTTTCTAGTTTACTACACTTCTAAACATAGTTTATTGTGATTACAAATAAGAGGTAGTTTTCGAAAATACTACTCAAAAGTGAAAAAAAAAAATATTGAGGTCGAAAAAGTAGAATACAATGATAGAGAAATCTTACGATTCTTCAAGATAAGTGAGGCTCGTGCCTCAGTGATTTAGGTAGTGTGGTGGTTTGTGGTTTTCCTAAACATTCTCCTCTGTCATAATTGTCAACATGGATAAAAAGTGCTCCTTATGTCCATGCCTAGGTAAAAAAAATGCTATACTCCATGAAGATGAGGTTTCCCTAATCCTTATGGCATCTCACATATTTGTTTTAATCCACTTTCTAGGTTTCAAAACCTGAATATAAAATTTCTATTCTTCTCTGGATTTGCTATTTAACCATTTCATTCTACTACATAACAGGCATGAGTCACTGATCACTAAATATGTTAACATCCAAGCGGGTCAGATTAGGAGTAAACGAAACTATAGTTAACACAACAATGAAAAACCTCGATTCCTCAGGAAAAAGATACAAGGAAAGAAATTATTTTAGAAAATCACAAAAATTACACACCATGAAACACAGAGGCATGCAATGAAAATTAAATATGCATGTTAGAAAGAACACTGAATAAACATTCCATTGAAATCATTGTTACAAATAAAACTGAAATGTAAAAACTTACAAAATAATTTGTTCTCACTTCTACAGTAGCAAACTCCTCTCTCATATAATAATACCCTCAAAACATTTAAGAAAAAATAAAGGAATATGTAGGAAAAGCCCTTAGGAACTCAACCATAACAAATAAAGAGAAACCAAATGAATAAACTCTCCAAAATCCTCTCTTTTTGCTCACTAGCCATTTCCAATTCCTTCCACCTCCAAAGGCCAAGAAGAACTTCTATCATGACACAAATAGGTTTTTATATTTTTGTTTTACATTAAGAAACAAAAATAAGCATCCAAACTCTCCTGATTTGTCAATAAGTCCAAAATATTCACGAAATTTCTCAAAATCCATGTTTTGGTCATCCAACCCTGTGGAAAAGCTAGAAACAGGTGTGATCGTTCCAGTTCTGGCATGGTCACACCCTGATCAGGCGTACTACATCATATCACACATTCTAACTTTTTTTTACGTGTTTAACACCTATAACATGCAAAATCTTCCATAAATCTAAAATCATGATAAATAAGGTAAAATAATAGGTAAAATGTAGGTTAAAATGTAGGTGAAATCAGATAAAATTGACTCATATCAAATGTGGTAGATGAAGACTATAACTCTAAAGCCATTGAGCTATGGGCAACTGAAGATTCTGTTGTAAGTGTGTGGTGCATAAACTATGAGGAAGTCTTCTATATAGGTGAATTTGCTATCACCTTCTCCCCGATTTTTCCTAGGACTTTCTTTCATTTACAAAAAAATTCAAAGCCTGTATGACTGGGCGGTATATTTCCTGAACTATCTGTGTCAACCAAAATACTACCCACCTAGTAGTTATTGATCTTTTTTGTGAATATTACAACATTTTTGTAAAAAAATCCTTTTGGGGAAATATTTGCATCAATAAAAATAATGGAGGATGAGACTTTCACTTCGGAGCAAAAATAAAGATGAAGAGTTCCTCGCCTGAAGCCTCTTGTGATCGACTCATTGGACTAAATCCTCTCACAATATGGTTGGAAATATTCTCATGATGTGGATGGTATTGAATTGGAATGGCTCATCCGAATCATCCTCTGTAAGGGCTTTCCACTTGCTTTAGGTTTACCTCTAGTGCCACAAACTCTTTAAGTTTTTTTGGCTAGGATCATCTCTTTGACCAAGCTCCAAAGATGTCCGCACTCCTTTATGTCAAGATTGTGGTCCTTGTGGTATTTACAGAACTTGTTCGTGTTTCAAAGAAAAACTAATGCTCTTATTGGTAGAGTCATTTTGAATTACTCCTTATCTTGAATGACTTCAACTAGCTCCACCCTTAAAACTCTTAATTAATTAGGTTTCAGTGTTGATTGGTCATTAGTTGATTGACTGTTTGATCCACTCCACTTTTGAAAAGTTATTTCTACCTCTATATCATCATGAGATTACCAACCTCTTTCTTGTTTGAGGCAGGCCATCCTTCTCCCTCCACCAATCATCTCATAAGTTTCTTTTCTTCGAGCGGTGTTAGTTTGTTCACCTTTTTAGTAGGACAGGTGAACATATTCATTTGTCTTGGTATGGTTGTTGACTAATTCCAAGAGTGCAGTCAGACTTAACTTAGTCTTGTTGCTTCTTTCACAAAATAAGAGAATTGGGGAACAAAAATGTGTACATAAAAAGGTGTCTGCACTTATCTTAATGAGATCCAATGGTCTAGAAGAGAAGAGTATGACAGAGGTAGATCCACTATCAAGAGATCGTGAGGCTCATCTGATCGAACGAGCAGAGCTAAACAAACCAAGCTAATTAGGCCAAAACTAACAAAGCCACAAGAAAGATAAGAAGAAGAATAAGTCATCAAAGCATGAGTCATCGGACTAGAAATGTGATAAGAAAGTGTTTGAGCTATCCATTACATTAAAGCTAGCCTGACATGATATTTTATCCTTCAGTAGAGCTCATCCAAAAGAAGATTGAGTTCCACAATGTATCTCTGACCATTCGGTGGAGACCACCCTAATGACTCATCATTAAAGATCAAAGAAAGTCAATTAGTCTAAATCAGTTGACTAAACTCTATCGACGAAGCTCAGTTGACTAAGCTGACCTTGTTGACCCGAACTCAACTAAGCTTAATCAAACAAGCCAAAAGGAAACCAAACAATAAACCAATACTTATAAAATTTCACAAATATCCTAATACATACATGTTCCAAATGAGGGTAAAAATGTAATATCCCCATTGCACCATATTTTTATAAGTAGGGGAAATATTTTATGAAGAATAGACACTGTTGAATATTATTCATTCTATTCATCTCTCTCTCTCTCTGCCCTCCTTTACACTTTATTTCTTTAGAATGATTCACAAGCAATCTTAAATTCCATANGTATGTATGTATGTATGTATCTATATATGTATGTATGTATGTATATATGTATGTATGTATGTATCTATATATGTATGTATGTATGTATGTATCTATATATGTATGTATGTATGTATCTATATATGTATGTATGTATCTATATATGTATGTATGTATGTATCTATATATGTATATATATATATATATATATGTATGTATGTATGTATATGTGAGACTAATTGGCCTAAAGTCCCCCCAAGTTTTCTTGAGCTTGTTTTTTGGGATTAATGTGATAGTGGATGCAGTAAAGTATTTGGGAGGGTCAACTCCCTTGAAGAAATTATGGACTGCAAGAGTGACATCCGAACTGATTTTGGACTAAGCTACTTTATAGAAAGTGGAAGCGAACTCATCAGGGCCTGCATATTTTTGCTCATGAATAACATCAAGAGCCTATTTTATCTCTGCTTCCAATGGAACCTAAATAAGATCCAAACTTTAAATTAATTCTCTGCAATTAGTGAACAAATTCTCCTAAATGGAAGGTCTAGAAGTTAGCTTAAAAATAAATAGATCTTGAAAGTAATCCACAACATCCTTAGCAATATCCTCAGCATTTGTGAGTTTGTACCCGAGTGAATTATTAATAGATACAGCCATGTTGCATTTTATTTTGAAATTGATACAAGGATGGTAGTAGCTGGAGTTTGTGTCCCCCTCAATGAATTTAGTTATAGCAAGTTTTTGATTAAGGAATATATCATAGTAGTTAATTTCTGCATGAAGGGTTTCGTTTACTTTATGTAGCTCAGATTCAGAAACTAAACCCAATTGAAATTCTGCTTCCAACTTAAATACTTCATCTTTAGTAGCATTTAAATTGGCTTAACATTGTAAATTTTTTCCCAATTCTAGCCCCTAAGGTATGAAGCCACATTTTTCTTAAGCCACTAAAGATTGAACCAACGGTTTTCAACATGATTAGTTACCCAAACCCTAGAAATTTCATTGAGGAACTCAGGGTGGAGGATACACATATTCTGAAACCTTAAAGATGTATCATCAACACAGTTATAGTTATTAATAGTACCAAGCAGTGGTCTATGGTTAGAAACAACCATAGATAAGTGAAAAACAATGGTATATGGGAAGGTTTAGAGCCATTGAGAGTTTCCCAACATCCTATCAAGCCTTTCCCATAAGGTACCCATTATCCATGTAAAAGGCGGGTTTTGAAAACCCAAATCAAACAAAGCAGCATCATTGATAAACTCACGGAATTTAGTCATAGAAGAAGCCAAAGGGGATCTACCAACCCTTTTTTTAGTAGGTGAAGTAAGACAATTGAAATCCTCTCTCAGGATCCAAAAGGAGTAGATAGAATGGCTCAGTTGTAACAAATCTTGCCAAAGTATCTACTAATGGATGGCAATACAACTGGCATTAATAAAGTTTGCAAAACAAAACTATGCACCAATGGTTATGTATAACGGACCACTGCAACTTAGATCTGGCAAAGAACTAGATTTTATTATTTATGTTGGCAAAATTAGTAAATTTGGGGAACTTTCTGAGGACCTTTTGAGGGTGTTTGATGTCCATACTCTCTAAAAGAGTAAAGATCCATATCTTATGAGTTTTAATAAGGTGTATCGATCTTTTTTGGGAGGAGCGATGAGGAACCCCCCTTATATTCCAACATAGGAAATTTATCATTTAGAAAGAGTTTTCCCCTTCCCCTTGCTCTAGGGTAGGGGTCAGAATATAAAATTGGGGGTTTTTCACATAATGCATTCTGGTTTTCATCCATTAGATGCTTCAATTCAAGCCATCCTTTCTTTTTCTTGCTTGCCTTCTGATACACCTAAAATATATAGTATTTTTATACACATTTTTATACCTATTTTTGAGATTTTGCTCTTTAATGAAAGGTATTTGTGTGTTTTTTCTTTCAGGTACAATCAAATGGATGAAAAATGCTAAAAGAAGTGAAAAATGGTCAAATTTGGAGCAAAAATGAATCGGGGTGCCAAAGCACCCAAGTTTGATGCATAAGCATCAGAGGCTTGCGCTTAAGCGCCAAATACCATTACTTAAGCACTAGAAGTAGTTATTTGATGATTCATTGAATTTAGACAATTTTTTGAAGAGGTGTTTGGAGAAACCCTTGATAAAAACATGGGAAATATCTCATGGACATGAAAATTCATTCAATTGGCTTTTGAGGAGGCAAATTCTAGAGGATTTGTTGAATAGAGACACATTTTGAAGGGACACCAAGGCACATTTTGGATTTTTATTAAATTAAAACTTGGATCTTCAAGATAAGAGGCCAGCCACCCATCAGATTTTACAGCCATCATCCATCCAAGTCGCCTCCGCCGCCGCCCATCTCTGCCGCCGCCGACCACTTTCTTTTTATTTCATTTTGAGGGTTTAGTTTGTATTGTGAGTGAAGGAAGAGAATTCAAAGGAACTTCAAGACATTTGGTGGAGAGGATTTGAGATAAGTGTTTATCTTTGTGACTACATTTGGTTTTAATTTAGATTTATTGTTTGTGTGCATGATTTTTGCTTTTAACTCATTTGTGGTTGTGTTTTCTCCTTGAATTTCGAGTAGTTTTCTTTATCTTTTTCCTTAAAATGATAAGTGATTAAGTGTTGAAAGGTAATTGTGTGAAGTAATAGGCTTCAATGTTGGAAGAAGTTGTGATGATTTGAAATCTTGGACTTCATTTATTTCTTGATTTGGCCAATTAATACTTGTTGTGAGAACATGTAAGATCCGAGATGATATTGACTCAATCAAAAAATGGGTTAGAATCACATATTGATTTCATGGATGAGAATGTAGTTCATGGGGTTGAGTGAAAATAAATAGAGAAATAAACTTTTTATGGGTATAGAATTAGAGGATTTTAGAGTGATAGGCTAAGCTAGTATCTTCCCTACCTAATCGGTCTTCAAGACTATTCAAACTATAGATTAGTCAATGTTCTTTATAGCAACTCTAATAAGCGTGAAGAATATTATTATTCCTATTTGGCACAACACATTTAGAATTTTTTTATAACAAAATTTCTCTACTTATTAGTGATTCATAATAAAGAAAAAGATATTTTACTTATACTGCCTTCATCTTGCAAGTATTTAGTTAAGTTAATTGTTGCTTACTTTATTTTCATATATCAAAATTACAAAAAGAATTGAATTTGCATTCCTATTTTAACATCTTAAGTTTAAGTAAGAATATTGCGCTAAGAATATTTTTTTCATCTAAATTCTCTGAACTTTCTAGTTTTCTAAAGTGCATATTACTATTCTCTCTGTGGGTTTGATATTTGAGGCTTAATCAAAAAGTCTTATATTACTTGATAATGATACGTATACTTGTGTAGTATCCCATATTTAAATATTATAATTGTATTTTTATTTATTTCATAGTGGAAAATATAGCTTTTACATTGGATCAATTTTTTGACTTTGTTGCAAATTAAGAATAACTATTAAGGAAATTAAGCATATAATTGCATACATCACATTTTACATCTATAAAGAAATTTGGGATCACCTTCTATACTTTTCACTCATCAGTGAGCACATTAGTCAATTTTTACAAAATTAGATCATCCATCTAATGAAATTCAGCATAAGAAGAGCTTTTTGCAGCTGGAGCAGAATTAGAACAATTGTGAGGACTTTCCTCAATTTCAACAATAGGTATAGCAGATGAACCAAGGGCTTGAGTTGTAACTTGATAATTGGACTCTAGGAGAGGGACAATGGGAGAGTTAACATCATTAGTAGTGGGGGTAGCATTCAAATTCTCAGGCACCTTAACCTCAAGAGGCTTGTGGGATCAAGGTCCAAAGGAAAAGGAAAAAAATGAGGCAGGATAATTTCTGTCAGCTTCAGGAAGGTTTACTGGGGTTCCGTATTTTGTGACAAAGCATTGTCAGAAGGGATTGAATGCTCAATAACCCTTACAACAGTTTTGATAGTAGGAACTTTAGGTGGTACACAAGATTTAAGGTGGGTATGTAACTTATAGCATTTCTCATCAATGTGACCAAACATTTTGCAATGGTTGCAATAATAAGGTCTTTGTTCAGTAATGATAGGTTGCTAGTACCCATTATGGGTTGTACCTAACCATATCTCCTCAATGAAGGAGAGAGTAATGTCTCTTTGAACCAATATTCTTGCAACAAATGGTCTAGAAAGACTGTAAGTGTAAATATCAAGCTTCATTGGTCTCCCCAATAATGCACTTATAGAGAAGAGAACTTTATGATGGAAGTACTGTAATTTCAATCTTGGGAGCTTGAGCCAAATTAGGATGATTGGAGGTTCTTGTGAAGCATCAAATTCTGGTGTCCATTTGAGTATTTTTATTGGTTGGCCCTCAATATGTATAGTTTTTTGGAGAATATCTTAGCATAGTCTTCTTCTTTCACAAGTTGGATCATCGCATGTCTACCATCAAACAATCCAACTTTTGAGTAACCCAATAGCTTTAAATCCTCAAAGGTTTTTTTGATTACCTCCATCTTAGGGTATCCAAAAGGAAATTTTCTTATGAGAGTGAATTTACATTTCTCGTTGAGTTTGTAACCTCAGCATGAATGAAGATGAGGGCATGTTTCCCACTTTTCTTGTAGCCTTTTTTAATTAGAGGACGTTCCTCAATACTCTCAAAAGAGTCATGATAGACTTGTGGGATCAACAATCTATCCCCCAAGATAAAAGCCCCAATATCCACTATTTCAGCAATAATCAGCAAAATTTTGGTTTTCAGACTCCAAGCACACCTCCAAAACCTCATATGTGAAAATGAAGTTGGTTCTGTGAAAGGAAAGAACATCACTGATAATATCTTGCTTGTTTAGGATCACTTGTTGGACCTAGATAGGAAATGCAAATGGAAAAATGTTAAAATCAAACTATACATTACGAAAGCCTGTGACACCATCAATTGGGACTTCATCCTAGATACTTTTACTGATACGGGCTTTCAGGAAAGTTTTACTCATCTCATTGGGAGATGGCTTGAGTGTAATGCACATTCAGTTTTGTTCAATGGAAAGTGTCATGGGTTCTTCAGTGCTACTAGGGGGATCAAGCAAGGTGAACCTTTGTCCCCCACCATCTTCATCTTAGCATTTGATTACCTATTCAGGTTACGTAATCTTCTTTTTGATAGTTCCACTTATTTGGAATATAACCATAAATCTAACCTTGGTATTAACTATTTATCTTATGTAGATGATATAATTTTATCCTCCAATGCTTCCAAAAATGTTGTCGAGGTACTTTATCAGGGCCTTAATCATTTTCAGCAAACTTCTAGTATGGTTCTAAACCACCAAAAATGTCAAATCTTTTTGAGTGCTAATTCTAAGTCCCTCACTAAACATTGGATTTCTAATTATGTTGGCTTTAGCATTGCATCTCTCTCCATTAATTATCTTGGTGTGCAATTACTTAAAAGTAGAACCAATAAAAACTCAATTCAATGATAATGTAAACAAGATTAAAGCCCAACTAAATTGTTGGACAACCTCATTTCTTTCCAATAGTGGGAGAATTGCCTTGTTGAAGAGTATTCTTACTGTCATCCCTTCCTATGTACTCCAAATGTTTTGTATAAAGAAAAGTATATAGATTTCCCTTGGGAGGCTCTTCAACAAGTTTATGTGGGCTTGGTAGAAAAAGCAAGTTCACTGGTTACCCTGGCAGAAGCTTTGTATGTCTATCCAAGCTGGAGGTCTTGGTTTTAAGAGCTTCCACCATCTCAGATTTATCAATTTATGCAAATTGTGGATTAAATTTAGAGCTCAATATTGTCTGTGGGCTAGGTTCATGATGGGTAAATATTGCAGAAATGTGCATCGTACCATTGCAACCAAGCAATTGGGTGACTCAAGGATGTGTTCTCATCTGTTGGCAATTAGGCATCAAGCTGAGGAGCTATTATTTGGGAACTGGGGGAGGGCCAAATCAATTTTTGGCTTGATCAGTGGATCTGTAATTGGGATAAACTCGCTTAAACTACTACTAACACCAATTATAGAAGTCAGGTGAAAGAGTGTTAGACTGATAACAAGTGGAACTACAGAATGTTGAATGCTTTTCTTACTCCTGAACAAGTCAATCTTGTTATGAGAACCACTTTTTCTCCTTGGAAGAAGGATATAATTTTCATAAAGCAAGCCTTCTAACCAAAGCTCTCTTCCTTCATCTAACATAAATTCTTTTACTGGGAACCTGTAATTTGGAGCAAAGCCATTTGGAGGAAATTGCTAACTCCCTCTGTGTCATTTTTCTACTAGAAACTGAAGCACCAAAATAATATGTTATTTTAAGTATACATTTTATGTTTATTTTTGGTGATATTACACTTTAAAGAAGGGAATTTTCATGTTTTTGTTGTAGGTATATCAATTTTAGGCATTTGGAGAAAAAGTAGCAAAAAAGACAAAATTTGGAGCCAAAACAGTGAATTTTGGGATTCTGGTGCCTGAAGCACCACTTTACAGAGAGCTGGCACCTGAAGCACGAGAATTGGCACCTGAAGCAACATTTGATTGAGATCTAGCGCCATAAGTGCCAGATTTGGCACCTGAAGTGCCAAAATACAAAACAATGTGGGCTTTTGCAAGTTGGTGCCTGGAGCTCCAGAACCAGCTCTTGAAGTGCCACAGATTACTTTTTGAGGATTAAGGTGGTTTAGGATAAATTTTGTACAAATTTTGAAAGGGAAACTTGTTCTAAACGCCCCATGAAGTGATTCAATGCATCTAGACACTATGGAGGGTTCTTTTATGAAGGTATATGTCTCTTGCATCAATAGACATGTCTTTTAAATTTAAAAGGGTTGACTTTTGAACAGAATTTTGGAGGAAATTTTAAATTCTTTTTGAAGGAAGGCAACTTCTAATAAAGGAGAGGGAAGTCTAGGGCATGAGAGTGGTGCGTGGTGCATGAAAGAGAGGGCTGAGGAGAGAGATTGGCATGAGATGGAGAGAGAGAGAAAGTCAAGGGCTTGGAGATTTTCGTCAAGGATTGTAAGAGGAGAGGAAAGGTGATCCCAATTTTTTATATGTAAGGATTTATGAAGTTGACACCACTACAGTGCCAAAAACTTGATCTTTATATGAAAATTAAGTTGTCTAAAATATATATAATTATATGCAATTAATAATGGGATTCTACACAAGTATACGTATCGTTATCAAGGAATAAAGGACTTTCTATTTAAGCCCCAAATATCTATCCCACACGGAAGGTGTAAATTGGCAAATATAAATTTGAATAATAAATTTATAGAAATTAAAACGAAATCTTTGTCACTAATTTCTAATATTAAGATGTTATCAAAACTAAAGTACTTAACTATTAGTAAAACAGAAATGCAAAGTTTAAAAAGTAACTACTAATCTACTAACTATGTTTATGTAATGAAGATTTCTTATGTGAAAAAGCATCCTTCCCACTACAATGAGGTTCTGGTTAAATGAGCTGAGATAAATGTTTACAATATGTATTGTGCCAAATAGGAGCAATTATAATTCTCTACCCTGATACAGTGCATAGAAAATCATTGGTTAATCCTAGGTTTAGTCCATAAATCTGTGGCTAGGCTAGGAGGATACTGGCTCCAACTCCAGAGCTCCCACTTTCCTTCACCTAAAGGCTAACTCTCGCTTTAGTTTTTAAACACTAAGACGAATTGGGGATTTTAGTTTGTCACCCTAAATATTCTCAAATTCTACCCCCAACAAAGAATATTTCCCTATTTATTTGCACTTAATTTCATGAATGAATTTCTCCTCTAGGAAATCAAATGTGATCCTCACTTTGTTGTAGAACTCATACTCCATTTCCTGGATCATATGTTTCACAACATATTTTAACTTGTTATAGAACTCATACTCCATTTCCCGGATCATATGTTTCACAACATATTTTAACAATTCAATTGGCCAGATCGAAATGTAAGTTAAGTTTGGAGTTGAAAAATCATCAAAATTTATTTTATATTTTAATATTAGCATATGTTATTATCTCTTCATTTCATCATATCTCAAAGTAGGGAGAAAGATAGAGTGAACTACTCATACTTCATGAGAAAGACACAACAAAACACAAATTTCATATATAAAAGAAAGTTCATACAACACTAATAAACAAACAAAACTTATCTGAAACTCTTTCTCAAAGCAAATCATTTATAGCCTTCCCTCTGAAATGCAGGAAGAAGATATCTCTCACTTTTCTCCTTGTCCAACACTCTTACAGAAAGTTTCACACTAAATCTCACCACACAAACTCTAAACTATAAAAGAAAAATCACTAATGGACTCTAATATGGTGGTGGATTGAAGATGGATTATGAATAATGGTGAAAATGGAGCGTGGAGGAATGTCTTGGAGTAAAAAGGAGTCACTTTTCTAATGAATTTCATATCTCCAAGAGATGCCTCCAAAATCTCTTCAAAAATTGTCCAAATATATTGAACCTTCTAGAAACGGGGGCTGAACCGCCTTTGGCGCCGTCAGCGCTAGTTCTGGTGTCATTGGCACTGAGTAAAAATTTCAGTTGTTCAGTTGTTCTGCACTGTCGGCGCTACCCTTGGCACGGCCGGCATTGAATACTTCTTTAAAAATTTCATTTTCACTCCAAATTCCATCATTTTTGCTTCCTTTTTGCTTTAAGTCCTAAAAATTAACAGCCTGCAAGAAAACATCAAAATACCTTCCATTAGGTGCAATATCAGCAAAAATAAGTATAAAATATGGGTCTAAAAATGCATATATTTTTGGTGTATTAGAAAGTGAGATATTTCTTCTTCATTACACTTCTAAAAGAGAATTAATAGTTATTGTAAAAAGGGTAAGTGCTTGAAGAGAACTTCTAGGAACTTGCTTGGGAAGGATTGTGAGATAAGTTGTGTTCTTTTATTTCTTTATTTTATAAACTTGTTTTTATATATGAAATCTGTGTTTTATCGTATCCTTCTCATGAATTCTGAGTAGTCTTCTTTATCCTTCTCTCTACAATGAGATTTGGTTTTGTGAAGAATTGATTTTATTTTATACGGTTTTAAATGCCAATAATTAATGATGATTTGAACTTCGATCTTCATTTACTTTTTTATCTGGCCAATTAAAATGTTAAAATGTGTTGAGAAGCATATTTTCCAAAAGAACTATGATTTCTAAAACATGAGGAGAATCAAATTTGATTCCATGGGAGAGGATGTCATTCATGGGGTTGAGTGCAAATAAGTAGGGAAATATACTTTGTTGGATTCAGAATTGAAGATTTTAAGGTGACATATTAAAATCCCTAATTTGGTTCAGTTGATTGGAAACTCGTCCGAGATTTTTAGCTCTCAGCTGAGGGAGTGGTGGGAGCTCTAGAGTGGCACTCGGTATACTTCCGGTCTAACCATGAAATTTGGGACCAAACTCTTGATTAGTCAACATTCTTTTTGCACTTGAAACAAGGTAAAGAATACGATTGCTCCTATTTGGCAAAAAACAATTTATATATAAATATATTTTCAAATAATTTTAATTACTTCATAAACCATATACTCTTTGTAAAGGAGAAGGATGCTCCCTTAAATTTGAACTCTTCATCATAAAAACTTTATTTGGTTTTCGTAAATTTTAGTTTTGAAATTATAGCAATTAGTTTAATTAACTTAGTCTTTTAACTGCATTTTATTTAGCATTCACTCATTTACTTTAGATTGAAATTTTGTACTTTACTTTTGTAGTTTAAAATTGTAGTTTATATTATAATCCTAAGAATTTACTTATAAGCATTTCTAACTTCCCTGTGGGATTGATATCTAGGACTCCATTAGAGCCCTTTATTACTTGAGTGATATGCATACTTGCATTATATTTAGGGGATTTGACAATTTAAAGTTTTCTTAAAGGATAAAACTATTTTCACTAAAGTTATTTTTGTTGGGATTAAATTTCATATTTACTATTGTATCTGCTGTGTGTATTTTGTAATATTGAAAACTACTTAAAAAATTAACACACTAAATCCACCAACACAAAGTTTTTGGTGCCGTTGGCCGGGAAGCAACGGAAAGTATTAATAAATTATTTAATAATTTAAATAATTTTTATTTTTAAACTAAAAAAAATTGTTTGTTGTTTAGTTCAAATATTTTCATATTTTAGTTTGTTTGCTTATTTTAAAATACTTGTTGTGTTTTTTTTATGTGTAGTTTAAGATTTGAAGATTTAATACCATACGATTTAGAGTTATTAAGAACTATTAGAAAAATTTGAAAACAACAAAAAGAGTTAGATCATTTTACCAAAATGGCTTGCAACTTAAATAATGTTGGAAATGAAAATGAACATCATCTGAGACCTTTAATAGATTATGCTAATAGTACAATAGATGAAATTCATCTGAGTATACAAAACCCTACTGTAGCAGCCAATTCATCTGAGCTTTAACCTGCTATTATCTAAATGGTACGAAACAATCCATTTGGGGAAACACCAACTGAAGATCCTAACTTAAACTTTGCTTGTTTTTTAAAATTGTGCGCTACTTCTAAATATGATGGAGCGTCAATGTCGTCAGACTTAGACTTTTTCCTTTTTCACTAAGGGATAAAGCTAAGATGTGGTTAAACTCATTAGCATTTGGATCTATCAGAACTTGAGGAGACACATCACAAAAATTTTTATCAAAATATTTACCACCTTCAAAATGTGCTAAGCTTAGAAACAATATTACATCATTTTGTTAGTTTAAAGGGGAATCAATTTATGAAGACTGGGAAAGATTTAAAGATCTCCTTAGAAAGTGTCCACATAATGCGTTGCCAGATTGGTTAATAATTCAAAATTTTTATAAGGGATTCGTTGGGTCTCTTAGATCGATAATTGACGTTGTTGTCGGTGGATCATTAATGTCAAAACCATTCAAACAAGCATATTTTTTAATTAAAGAGATGACTACTAATAATTTTCAATGACCCTCTTAAAGGGCAAATCCAGAACGAGTAGCTAGTATTCATGATTCTGATGCAATATCTATGTTAGCTGCCCAAATAACTGCTACATGAAAAAAGATAGAACAATATGGAATGAATTATTCTCAGACATCACTTATGCTTGAGAAAAACTCATTAGGACAAATGATAGAATCTTAATCTTCTTATGAGACCTTAAATGTAATAAATAATCATTCTAATAATCCTTATGTCAATTATTATAATCCAGGTTGGAAGAATCATCCAAATTTTAATTGGAGTAAAAATAACTCTAATCCTGCAAATCTGTAATGGGGAAACAACGCTGCGAACCCATTGAGAAACTCCAACAATCAAGGAAATCCAACGTATAAACCTTATTACCCTCTAGTTTTTAATAATTTACAAATAAGGAGAAAAATTTATCAATGGAAGAATTGATATTGCAAATGGGAAACCAATTACAATGTTAAGGAGCTGCAATTAGAAACATGGAAAATCAATTAAGATGTGTTGTATTGCACTTAGCAATAGACCTCCAGAAATGTTGCCTACTAATTTTGAAGTAAATCCTCATGATCAGAACAAAGAGCAAATTAAGGATATTCAACTCAGAATTGGAAAATAATTGGAAACCAAAGTTCAAAAATAACTGAAATTCAAGTTGAAAAAGATGAGGTGAAAAATAAAAAATCTGGCGGAGATTTTCATTTTAAGTCAGAACGTCCTATTAAACCATTGAAAATCATAATAGAAAAGCCACCACCTCGATTTCCTCAACGATTGAAGCATAAAAACAGAGATAACCAATTTTCAAAATTTTAAGAAATATTGAGGAAATTGATGATAAATATTCCATTTGTTGAAGCCTTGGAACAAATGCCAAGCTATGTGAAGTTCATGAAGGATATACTTAATAGGAAAAGGAGGTTTATATATAATGAGACTGTTGCACTCAATGAAGAGTGTAGCACTAAATTTTAGAAAAAGCTTCCTGAAAAACACAAAGATCATAGAAGTTTTACTATTCCTTGTGATATTGGCAAAAAAAATTTTGGAAAAACTTTATGTGATTTAGGAGCCAGTATTAATCTTATAACTTTATCAATTTTTATAAGGTTGGGTAGTTGAACATTCGATTACCTATCCTAAAGGAGTTATAGAAGATGTTTTTGTAAAAGTTGATAAATTTATCTTTCATGTGGATTTTATTGTATTAGATATGGAGGAAGATAATGAAATTCTTATCATTTAGGAAGATCATTCCTTGCCACTAGAAGAGCTTTGATAGATGTGTAAAAAGGAGAACTAACTATGAGAGTTAGTAATCAAGATGTTACATTTAATATTGCAAAATCAATGAGATACCATGCAAAAGAGCAAGAGATTGAATGCTTCATAATGGATATCAACTAAGATCTAAGCCATAAATATTTCAAGAAGAAATTTGAAAATGAGTTTGAAAAAGAATATGTGGAAAAATTTAAGATGAATCCATGGAAGTGAGTAAAGAAGAGCTGGATTATGTTCAAGAAAAATTTGAAATGTTAGACATTACAGAATGTAACAAGTATTTGATTTCATATATTGAGAAACCTCCTAAACTGAAACTGAAAACACTTCCTACACATTTAAAGTATGCATTCTAAGAAGATTTATCTACATTATCTGTTATATTATCCTCGGAATTAACTGATATGCAAGAACAACAGTTGTTAGAAACTTTGAGAAGATATAAGAAAGCTTTTTAATGGACATTAGCTGATATTAAAGGAATCAGTCCTTCAATTTCTATGCATAAAATTTTATTAGAAGATCAACATGAACAAAGAGCAGATCCTCAAAGGAGATTGAATCCTATGATGAAAAAATTTGTCAAGAAAGAGATTTTAAAATGGTTAGATGCTGGAATAATATATCCTATTTCAGATAGTGCTTGAGTGAGTCCAAATCACTGTGTTCCAAAGAAAGGAGGTGTGACTATTGTGACAAATGAAAATAATTAATTAATACCAACAAGACAAGACACTGTATGGTGGATCTCCATAAATTATAGAAAATTAAATTCTGCTACAAGGAAGGATCATTTTCCTTTACCATTTTTGGAATAGATGTTGGATAGGCTGGCTAGGCACAGATATTTTTTATTTTATGGATGGGTATACCGTTTATCATCAAATACCTATTGTTCTAGAAAATTAAGAGAAAACAACATTTACTTGTCTTTATGAAACTTTTTCATATGGTAAATGCCCTTTGAATTATGTAATGCACCTGCAACATTCGAACGATGTATGATGTCAATTTTTAATGATTTAATTGAAAAAGACATTGAAGTTTTTATGGATGATTTTTTTTGTATTTGAAACTTCATTTTAAATATGCCTAAATCATTTAGAGAAAGTTCTAGAAAAATGTGAAAAGATTAATCTCGTATTAAAAAGGGAAAAATGTTAATTTATGGTTGCAGGAGGAATTATACTTGGGCATAAAATTTTAGAAAATGACATAGTAGTAGATCCTACAAAAATTCAGGTTATATCAAACCTACCTCCAGTTACTACTGTAAGAGGAGTTAGGAGTTTTTTAGGACATGCTAGATTTTACAGACGATATATTAAAAATTTTTCAAAAATTACAAAGCCTTTATGCCAACTTTTGAAAAAAGATACAAAATTTGATTTTAACCAAGATTTTCTTTAAAACATTAAAGAAAAAATTGATCACTACTTCTATAATTGTTTCACCTGATTGGGAGAAACAATTTGAATTTATGTGTGATGCTAGTGATTATGCAATTGGATCTGTTTTAGGGCAGAGATATGACAAGAATTTTAGAGTCATATACTATGTTAGTAAGACTCTTAATGATGCTCAAACTAATTACACCAACACTTAAAGGGAGATATTAACCATTTTTTTATGTTTTTTATAAGTTTAGGTTGTATCTAATTGGAGCTAAATGTGAATATTTGATACAAAAGAAAGATGTCAAACCAAGATTAATTAGATGGGTACTTGATACACCTAAAAATGTACTAATTTTTCTGCTATATTTTATGTTGATATTTCACTTTAAAGGTAATTTTTTCTTCTTTTTTTGGTTGTAGATACATCAAATTGAAGAATTTCTAGTGATTGGAGCAAAAGGAACAAAAATGGACCAAAACGGAGCAAACCGAAGCAGATCGGGTAAAACCGGGGCGCACTGGAGCTAAGGTGACCTAAACTATACACATAAGTGCCTGTGCCTGGTGCTTAAGCACCCAATTTGGCACTTAGGTGCCATCAAACAGAGAGGAGGGCGCTTAAGCACCTCAGAATCGGTGCTTAGGCACCGAAGACGGTTTTCAACATATCCTCTAGAATATACGTCAGATTTGGATGATTTTTGAAGTGCTGCTTCATGCACCTCTTAGGTAATTCATTAGAAATGATAAAAGAGACTTTCTAGAAGAATTTGGGATGGTTACAAGGAGTTTTGAAGAGGCACTTCTGACACAATTTGGAAGATTCAATGAATATGGACAGTTTTGAAGAGACACTTAAGAATCTTTTGGGAAATTATAAATAAGGCTTACAAATGATTTTAAAAGAACTCTTGGACTTTAGAATTAATTATAAGAGGAGAAGAAGACTTAGAGAAGAAGAATAAGGCTTGGGTGTGAGCCCCAAGTGGGGCTACATGGTGAGAGAGAAAGAGAGAGAGTGAGAGATTTTTTCTTTTCTTTTCACTTTGTTCTTGGAGAGGATTGTAAGGAGATTGCTTTTGCTATACAAGGAGAGTTTGATTTCTATCAGAGATAAGTATTTTTATTGTATTTTGATTTGAATATAGTACTTTGTTTGTGTGGTTTCAATGTCTTGTTCAATAAAAAGTTCTTGTTGTTTCTCCATGTGTAGTGAGTAGTTTTCCTTACTCTTCCCTTTTATAATGAATTAGTATGCATGTGTATAATATAGAATTGAGTAGAGTGAGAATATATAGTAATGTTTTTACTTTTTTCTTCATTTACATGTAAACTTGATCAACTTGCATCTTAAAATCTGTTGTGAGAACATGTAAGATCCAAGATGTGTTGTCTCAATCAGCTGTGGTAGAATCACATGAGATTGTATAAATGAGAATGTACTCCATATGGTTGTGCAAATAAATAGGGAAATAATCTTTAATGGGTTTATAATTTTAGGATTTTAGAGTGACAGGCTAAAGCCCTCTAATTTGGCCTATTGTTTTAGGTTTTAATGCGAGATGTTAGCCTCCAGGTGGAGGGATAAGAGAGAACTCTGGAGTAAGAGCTAGTATCTTCCCTGCGTAGCCCATCTTCAAAACTATTCAAACTTCAGATTTAACCAATGTTATTTATAGCATCTCCAGTAAGGGCAAAGAATGTAATTTCTCTTATTTTTCACAATCTCTCTCACTACTTGTTTTAATTTTGCACATGTCACTAATTTCATTGTATGAGGAAGGGTGTTTTAATATATTAAGCCCCACTTTTTGATTTTGACTAAGTATTTTAGTTTAGGAGTAGAGGTAGTATTGTAGAGATATATTTAGGATATAATCAAAACCAAAACTTTATCAAACTTCCAAGCTAGGGTGTGTTATTTTAGACTAGAACTTCTCTTGAAAGCCAGAATGATTAACCTCAATCTCCATGGGATCGATATTCGGGGCTTAATCATAAAGCTCTATATTACTTGATAATAATACATATACTTTCGTAGAATCCCTAAAATTTAAAAATATAATTTAATCTTACTTTGCTTGGGATCAAGTTTTTGGTGTCATTGCTGGGGATTAAAATCTTCAAGTAGTGGTGTCAACTCCATAAATCCTTACATATAAAAAATATTAGGATCAGTACTTCTGATGCAAGAGTTTGATTTTGTAGTAGTTGATAGAAAAGGGATTAATAATCAAATTGTTGATCATCTGTCTAGATTAGAACGGGAAGTAACACTTGATTTAGAAAAAGAAATTAATGAAACTTTTCCTGATAAACAACTTTATGTTGTAAAAGGATGGAAAATACCTTGGTATACCGATATTGTGAATTATATTGTTAGTAGTATTTTACCATATGGACTAACAAAACAACAGGAAAAGAAATTCATTCACAATACAAAATTTTATTTTTAATAAGGATTTTTTGAATTATTTTAAATGCCTAAACTTCAAAAATCCATATCTTTCTCTAAAAAAATCATAAAAATAAAAAAAAAAAATACATTCTTGCTCAGTGAACAGAGGAGAATAATGTGGACTAAAAATAAAAATCATTTTCTCACTCCTTAATTTTTAATTAATTAAATACCCTCTGTGGTATTTTAATTCTCCATGGCTTAAAATATTTCACCATGGGTTGAAATTTTGAGAGTTTCCTCCTCATGATAGAGGCTATGTCTTCTGTTTTTTCCAAGGTCATATGGCATCTCTATGCTTCTAACCCTAATTATCAAGCTAAGGTGACCATTTTGGCCTATTTTAATTATATAAATCAAAATATCACTTGAAAATTTATGAGAAAAATTTTAATAGGTTTCCTGTGGTCAGAGAAATCTAAGAAAAATATTGTAATGCTTTGAATCCTTTTGTGAATTTTTATACTTAGTTAAATGTAAATACCTTGTATTAGATTGTGTAAATTAATTACATATAAAAAATTAACAAAATTAAATCCACATTGTTCATAAAAATTATGTCTACCCACTGTAAAAATATCAAAATTTTTTGACTTAGTCTAGGCACTAAAAGGCATTTCTCAAGGAAACCTTATTTTTTGTATAAAAATAATTATATTAAACAATACGTGCTTAGGAAAATTATTTTTCCGAGTTCCTTGTGATTAGGGGCATTTTATAAAAATAAAACCCATTTTTGTGAAAACACTTCATTTTTAAAATATACTTTGAATTAAAATAATTAAAATAATAAAAATTTTTAGAAACATAAGAAATGGTTCAAAATGAGTGGGAATTTCCCCTGATCACTTAGAATTTATTAAGAAACTTTTCCTAAATTTTCTAAGTTAAAAAAAAATATTAAAGGCTTAAAAATGAATTTTTCATATTTTCTCACTAAAAATAAATATATTAAATAAATTAAAAATCACAAAAATATAAAATTTGATTTTCTGTGTTTTTGAACTCAGAGGAGTCTAATAAAAGTATAAAAATAATTTGTAATTAAAACACTATTTTCTATTTAGATAAATCATAAAAATTGATCTAAAATTAAATAATAAAAATAGAAATTTGATTAAAAAAATCATGAAATTTTTCCTAAGTGTTTATCTGACCTTAGGAAACCTCTATTAATTTTTCCATAAATATAAATTTTGTTTTGGATAATTAAATAAATTAACCTTTGAAAATCTTATTTTCTAAATTTAAATAATTATCTAAATGAAATCNGTTTGATTCAAAAAAATCATGAAATTTTTGCTAAGTGTTTATCTAACCTTAGAAAACCTCTATTAGTTTTTCCATAATTATAAATTTTATTTTGGATAATTAAATAAATTAACCTTTGAAAATGCTATTTTCTAAATTTAAATAATTATCTAAATTAAATCAAATTTTGATAGGTCCACATATCCTCCTCTAACATTTTAATTACCTCATGGATATAACACTTTAAACTTTCAAAGTCATTTTTGTTGTGTTTAAAAAGTTATGAGGTGAGATGCCCCAAAGGAAAAGTGATAATTTTAGGAATTTGGTGCCTTAATAAAAAATTTAGGATTATCAAAGGAAAAATGGGTAATTTTGATCTTAATAAACATGTTTGGATGATTGAAATATAATGGGGCTGAAAGGTAGAAACTCATTCAACACCCCTGCACAACATCAACTAAAAACATAATTCTCCTAATCCTCGTGACTTGGAAATCAATTAAAGATCAAAAGATTCTTAAGTGATGGGCTTAATCCAGAAAGATGATAACTTAATTTCTTCAAGCCCAAAGTTGAGGATGATGTGATATCTTAATAAGAATATATCACACTTAAATCAAAACTTTGATAATCATCATTTCATTCATTATGATTATTAAAGGCTTGGCAGTGACATAGGTTCACTGTCTAAACCCAAGTCGATTGGATTTAGAAAATGATATGATTGGTGATTAATATCTTTAAACACTACAAGCTTGACTTTAACTATGGGCACCACAATCTTAAATGACTCAAACACGCCTTAGGGGCACTCGCTCACATAACTCTTAAATGAAACATCAATTGATTAATTGAGTACCCTATCCTTGGGATAATTAAATTGTTAAGCTTCAATGAGCAATGGGGTAGCCACACTCTAAACTTGGATGGTTAATGGAACGATATGATAAGTTCAAAAATGAACTCAAAAAAAAAAATTTAAGAGATCTTCAAAATGGTTCAGGGTCATATCCCGAGCACTTTGGAATCTTTTGGATGTTTTGAAGGACAAATTGAACTTATTGTATTTTGTCCTAAAATCATCTACTAGGATCTTCCGAGATTCAACTAAATCATAACTTGGAGTTTGGTAGCTAAACCTTTATCTACTCATGCAATTTAAATTTCTTGCAACATTACATACATGTCTTGCAAGTACTGACCTTTGAGGTGGTGGAACTAGAAGACTCATCAGGTATGCCATTACAGTTTACAGTACCGTCTTTTGTTCTACTTTCCACACTGTATTTTTATACTTACAATATGTTAAACAACAATGACACCCTGCATGAAAATCAAAATTGCATTGATAGCGACAAAACCAAAACCAAAACTAAAATCAACCAAGGTAAAATTCACCGCCACAACATTCAAAATATAAAACAACTCAAAATTTTAATACAAACCCACAAATAACAAAATTTGCAACTAAATTAAGATATCTCTATTGGATGATCGGGAGTCCCTTGGAAGAGGTAACCTACGGTTGCTAACGAGACTTCCCACGGTCTAAATGAAAGTATAGAACTCATTAAGTTGAGTTTAGTAAAGTCATTTGGACTAAGTAAATCCGATAGAAAATAGTGGTACCAGAACTAGGGAACCGTAGGATCCTAGCCGGTTTCGCTCTAATTAACTTTAACATTCCTTATAACATTTAAAGAAATTTAGCCATAGGGACATCTGATTTGACATCATAACCTGACACACTAGAAAACTTAAACTTGCCACGGCAAGGAGCTTGGAGCTAGCATGGTGGGCAACACGACCATCTTCAACAACAAAATCTATCTACATCAACTAAACCAATTTCTTCCTTAGAATTAAACAACCAAGCCATAGGACTTTGAGGTAGTTTGCTTATGCAACATAAATCCTCACCTCATCTTTAGGCATTTGTACAGCTCTGTTGTACAATCTAAGCCTTAATTTGCTTAGGATTCTGAGGTTGTCGTTCATCACGACCTAAATCCTCACATCTTCCAAGCTATTTGTGTGATTGTTTCACACTAATGTAAGCCCTAACTTATAAAATGTTTAGGATGAAACATTCAAATAATTTCTCCTCAAAATTGATGCCAAACCATACGATAGCTTCGGAAGTCACCGAGGTTCTCCTCCGGATCTGTGACATCCTCTAGTTCTTCCTCCTTTGGATTATACAATAAATGTTTCAAATTTGAATTATTCTCCTTTCACACCTCTTTGTCCAATTTCGTTGAAAAGTCCTATTCTTTTGACCTCTTTGAAGATAATATTTTCTGATTTTTATCGAGAGTTTTCTTAGGTGACTTTGGTCATTTAAGATATAATCAACTATGGGGGCATGCCCATATAGGAAGCTTCTCCAAACCCAGCTTAATATAAACCCTATTTAATTATTTGTATTAAATAGGGGAACTCGTTAGCAAATAAATGGTTTCGCAGACCAAACGGATGTCATATATTCCTTAGTTTATTTGATCGAGCCCCATTCTCAAGTCTTGTGTTTTTTTCTTTTCGGATATATACAGGGTTTGAGGTATAGCGCTCTTTTATTTAAACTATGAAAATATGGGGTTAGTTTGATTTTATATTTTTCTAAACTATATATACATATGTAAATTAAATGTCCTTCTGAAGCAGGCAACGGGATTTTGATTTCGGCGGCCGACAGCTTCCAATGGGCAACTCCTTAACCAAAATTGTGTCAACAAACTAGTATGGCTAAATTGCATTTTTAATTGTCATATAAAATGTTCTAGATGTGTATTAACTTCAATTACCTTTGCCTCAATTAAAGCCACGTTAGCCTCAATTTTGTTAATCTTTCCGCTATTTCTTTGAAACTAACGACGAAGAAATCACTATACATCTCTTATGCGCTCAGACTAATGAATTTCTTACTCATGGTCTCTTCTTTCTTCTTCAAATCCATCTCCCATGAAGACTTTTCTCCAAATCTCTCTTTCTCTTAGACTTTATGGCTAAAAATGATTCTGGGGTGAAATTCCATCACAAAACCCTTTAATTTATAGGCATAAATCCTTCTAATAACTTCTAGGCACATCCTATAACTTCCATGACACGTTTAAGTTAACCGATTGGTAGTTAAAGCTTCTAGAAATTTCATTTTTGGACATGGTTTTTAACGCCTGCGCTTAATCGCCAAATATTGGCGCTTAAGCGTGAGTACTTGATTTAGCACCGGGCAACTTAACGTCCAAATACTCATTCTAACATGTCTAAGTCACTTAATAAAGTCTTAAAATAATTACTAACACAAATAGCCTAAAAATACTATCCCAAATTTTCTTAATCATACACAAAAGAGATTCAAAATAAAAGCACACTGATAACTATGGGTTGTCTCCCACAGAGCGTTTGGTTTTACGGCGTCAGCCCGACGTAACCAGTGCTTATTCTGGTTTACCCAACATCATTCAATCATTAAATTTAAGTTGATACCCTATAAAATAAGGTTTCTATCTATGACCATTCACTTTAAATATTTTCTCAATTTTAGGATCTTTGATATACACAGCTCCATGAGGATAAACTTTCATCACAACAAATGGGCCCATCCACCTGGACTTAAGTTTGCCTAGAGATAATCTTAACCTTACATTATATAGAAAAACTTGTTGCCCTCGCTGAAATTTTTTAGTAAAAATCCTTCGATCATGCCACATCTTTCATCTTTTCCTTATAAATCTTAGCATTTTCATAAGATTTGTTCCTTATCTCTTCAAGCTCATTTAATTGCAATAACCTTTTTTCACCAGCATCCTTTAAATTATAATTAAACTCCTTACTTGCCCAATATGTGTTATGCTCAAGTTCAACGAGTAAATAACAAGTTTTCCCAAATATTAGCCTATATGGGGACATTCCTATAGGAGTTCTATATGCAGTCCTGGCAAGCTTTCCCAAATATTAGCCTATATGGGGACATTCCTATAAGAGTTCTATATGCAGTCCTTCAAAGCACAGTCAAGTTTAAGTGACCAATCTATTTTTGATGGATTTACATATTTTTTTCATAATTCTTTTAATTTCATGATTGGATAATTCAACCAAACCACTTGTCTGAGGATGATAAGCTGTAGCAATCCTATGGTTTATATGATATTTCTTTAATAATTTCTCTATTATGGCATTTCTGAAATAACTTCCCCCATCAATTATGATAACTCTCGGCATCTCAAATATGCAAAAAATATTCACATCACATCGAGGAAAAGTGACAGCTTCTATCCATTTGGATACATAGTCCACTGCTAACAATATATATAAATTTCTGAAAGATGGTATCCCATGAAATATAATCTCCAAACATCAAATATTTTAACTTCTAGCACATAATTGAATGAAATCTCATTTCTTGTAGAAATATTAGCTACACGTTGACATCCATCACAAGTTCTAATATAAGCATTAACATCTCTAAAGATAGTAGGCCAATAAAATCCAGATTGTAGAATTTTGTGTTTTATTTTATCAACACCAAAATGTCTCTCAAAATCAGAATTATGACATTTTTAGATAATTTCATAAGTTTCTTCTAAAGGCACACATCTTCGAATAATCAGATCCTTCCCTTATTTATATAAAAATGGTTCATCCAAAAAATAAGTCTTAGCTTCAAATATAAATTTTCTTTTTTGTTGGTATGTCATTCCATAGGGAATAATCTCACTAACAATAAAGTTCGCAATGTTGACATACCATGGAACACGACACTCATTAATGTTGAATAATTTTTCATCAGAAAAATATTCATTAATTTCTTTTTCAAAACAGAGTGGTTTTTCTAACTCAAGTCTGGAAAAATGATCAGCAATTTGATTCTCAGCTCCCTTCATATTTATTATTTAAAAGTTGAATTCTTGTAAAAGAAGAACCCATCTTATAAGTCTAGCTTTAGCATCCTTCTTTTTCATTAAGTTCTTAATAGTAGAATGATCTGTATGCATTATACATTTAGTTCCAATGAAGTATGATCTAAATTTATCAAAAGCATATAATATTGTTAACAACTCTTTTTTAGTTGTTGTATAATTAATTTGGGCTTCATTCAGAGTTTTACTAGCATAGTAAATTACTTTGAAAATTTTATCATATCTTTGTCCTAAAAGAGATCCAATAGCATAGTCACTAACATCACACATCAATTCAAAAGGTTTTCCCCAATCTGGTGAAGCTATAATTGGTGCAGTGACTAATTTTTGCTTTAATAACTCAAAAGCTTTTAGGCATTCTTCATCAAATTTAAAAATTACATCTTTCTTCAATAAATGGCATAAAGGCTTAGTAATTTTTAAAAGTTTTCAATATATCGCCTGTAAAATCCAGCATGCCGTAAAAAACTCCTAATTTCTCTTACAATGGTTGGATAAGCTAAATTAGCGATCACTTGAATTTTAGCGGGATCTACTTTCATAACATTTTCTGATATTTGATGTCCTAATACATTTCCTCTTGCTATCATAAACTGGCATTTTTCCTAATTAAGGACTAAATTTGTTCCTTCACAACGTTTGAGAACTTTAGATAAATGTTCTAGCCATTAGTCAAATGAAGCTCCAAACACTAAAAAATCATCCATAAAGACTTTAATCCCTTTTTCAATTAAATCACAAAAAACAACATCATACATCTTTGAAATATAGCAGGGGCATTACATAAACCAAAGGGCGTTCTTCTAAAAGCAAATGTACCATAAGAACTGATAAACATTTTTTTCTCTTGATCCTCGGGAGTTATTTGTATTTGGTGATAATCAGCATATTCATCCAAAAAATAAAAGTATTTATGCCCAGCTAGTCTATCCAGCATTTGATCTAGAAGCAAAAAATGATATTTCCTAGTGGCAAGATTTAATTTTCTATAATCAATACATATTTATCACCAGAAAATGATCTTTTATGGCAAGATTTAATTTTATGTAATCAATGTATATTTTCCATCATGTGACTTTTCTAGTACGTATTAATTCATTATGTTCATTCAAAGTCACGGTCACTCCTCCTTTCTTAAGAATGCAGTGAATTGGACTAACCCATGCAATATCTGAAATAGGGTAGATAATTCCAGCACTAACTACTTTAAAATTTCTTTCTTAACAAATTCTTTCACAATAGGATTCAATCTCCTTTGAGAATCAGACCTGGGTTTGCAGTTCCCTTCCATATAAATTTTATGCACACAAATTTAAGGACTGATTCCTTTAATATCAGCTATTGTCCATCCAAAAGCTTTCTTAAAATTTTTTAAAATTTTCATCAATCTTTTTTCTTCTTCCATCGTTAATTTTGAAAAAATTATAACTGATAAAGTAGAGGAATCACTTAAAAAGGCATACTTCAAATGATCAGGAAGTAACTTCAACTCAAGTTCAAAAGGTTTTTTTATTGATGGAGAAAATGATTTATCTTTTTCTATGGTGTCCAAAATTTTGAAGCTTTCTCGAACATAGTTTGAATCTTCCTTATAAAGATCTTCACATTGATCTAACTCCTCTTATTGCTCATTTTCCAAATCTTTTACTTTAGATTTCTTTTTATAATTATTTTTGAAATGACATTCACTCAGATATCTTATATCCATTTAATAACATTCATCATCTCTACCTTTTGCAGGATATTTCATTGATCTTAAAATATTGAAAGTAACCATTTGATCTTTGACATCATTGTTAATTCTCCATTCTGCACATCTATCATTGCTCTTCCTATGGCTAGGAAAGGTCTCCAAAAATGATAGGTATCTCTTTATCTTCCTCCATATCCAGCACAATGAAATCAACTGAAAAGATAAATCAATCTACTTTCATTAGGACATCTTCTATAAATCTTTTAGGTTATTTTATCGAACGATCTGCTAGCTGTAGATTTATAGTAGTAGGGGTTATTTCTCCTAATCTCAATCTTTTAAATATTAATAATGACATAAGATTAATGCTTGCACCTAAATCACATAAAGCTTTCCCATAAAATCTATCTCCTATTGCACATGGAATAGTAAAGCTACCAGGATCTTTAAGTTTTTCAGGAAGCTTTTTGAATTATAGCACTGCACTCCTCACTAAGTGTGACAGTTTCATTATCTTCAAACTTCCTTTCTCTATTGAGAATATCTTTCATAAACTTTACATAGCTTGACATTTATTCTAAGGCTTCAGCAAATGGAATATTAATTGTATGCTTCTTAAAAATTTCCATAAATTTTGAAAATTGCTTATCCAACATCTGTTGATGAAGCCTCTGAGGAAATGGAGGTGGTGGTTTTTCCAAGTCAATTTTCAGTGGAGAAATAGGTCTTTCTGAATCTTTCGGAGCGTCCTTTTTTGGTTCTTCGATTTCTTCTCTTTATACTTCAATTTCTTTTTGAACCCTGCCTTCCAACTCTCTTCCGCATCTAAGTTGAATGGCTTTTACTTGTTCTTTATTCTGGTCTTTCGAATTTGTTTCAGTATTACTAGGAAGTATTTTTTGGGATCTATTAATTAATGAATTTGCTATTTGTCCAAGTTGATTCTCAATATTTCTAATTGTAGCTCATTGCCTTTATAACTGATTTCCCATTTGTAACAACACTTCTTCTATAGATAACTTCTTCTCTTTAAATTTTTTATTATTGTTAAAACCTGGAGTATAGGCAGATCTATTATTTTTATTCTCTTGGTTGTTTCAGTTTCCCAATTGGTTTACTTGGTTGTTCCCCCATTGCTGGTTACTACCACCCGAAGTATTATTCCAGTTAAAATTAGGATGGTTCTTTCAACCTGAGTTATACTAACTTGAATATGTGTTATTCTGCTTGTTATTTATGGCATTCAAAGTTTCTAAAAATGCTTGAGAATCTACCATTTAGCCTAATGAATTCTCTTCAATCATGAAATTAGTTGAGTAAAATTCATTTCAACTTGGTCTAACTTCCTTAAAATTACAGCAACTGGATTTGTTAACATAGTAAATGGATTCATGAAAAATGGCTACCTTTTTAAGATTTACCCTCTCAGAAGGTCATTAAAAATTTTTTGTAGTCATTTCTTCAATTAAAACATAAGTGTCATGAAATGGTTTTGACATCAATGAACCATTAGTAGCGACATCATAGATCTAAGAGACCCAGCTAATCCATTATAAAAAGTTAGAGTTATTAACCAATATGATATAACATGGTGTGGACAATTTTTTAAGAGTTCCTTAAATTGTTCCCATGCTTCATAAATAGATTCCCCCTCAAACTGATTAAAAGATATAATATCATTTCTAAGCTTCACAGTTTTTATGGTGGAAAATATTTAGCAAGGAATTTTTGTGTTAAATCACCCCAAGTTTTGATAGATCCAGGTGCTAACAAATTCAACCATATCTTAGCTTTATCCCTCAGTGAGAAAGTAAATAATCTAAATCTTATGGCATCATATGATACACCATCGTATTTAAATGTAGCACATAATTCTAGAAAATTGGCAAGATTTAAATTTGGATTTTCAGTTGGTGATCCCTCAAACTGATTATTTGGTACCATTTGGATAATAGCAGGTTCAAGCTCAAATTAATTAGTCACTACAGTAGGTTTTTGAATACTAAAATGAAGTTCATCTACCGTAGGGTTGACATAATTTCTTAATGGTCTAAATTCTTGATGAATTTCAGCATTTTGATTATTTTGATATGTCATTTTTGTAATTTTTTTAGATTTTTCAAAATTTTTAATTTTTATGATTTTCTGATTTTCTTACAATTCTTTCTTATTCAGATTCGTAGGGCACTAGTCCTTCAGAACTTGAACTACGCATACACTAAAAATAAAATAAAATAAAATAAAACACACAAAAATACTTTATAAATAAAATACTATAATAAGATAATCCTACAATAACTCTTAAAGTTTAAATAAGACTTTCTAAAATAAAAGTCTGTTTTCAGTCAATCTCCGGCAACGACGTCAAAAACCTATCCTGACTATTTATATGCAGCAGTATAACAATGTATTTGATTATATTTTTCACTTATTTTTCCTTATTTTGCAACAGTACCAAAAATTTGATCGTGGAGAAAATAAAAATTTAACTTTTTAACATAATATATATTGGCATACTATGCAAGTATACGTATCGTTATCAAGTAATATAAGACTTTTCGATTAAGCCCAAAATATCGAACCCACAGGGATTGTTCACAGTATGCAATATATAAAGTAACAAACTTTCTACTTTAAAAATAAAAATACTTAAACTATAGTTTTTATCACAGGAATAAAATTTAAACTCTTTTTGGTATTTTTAATGTTTGAAAATGAAATAAAAACTTATTAAGGATAACTTGAGTTTATGTAAAAAAAAAATATTAAATATAAAATATCTTTCTCCTTATCATGAATCACTAATAAATAAAGGAATTTTGTTTTAGCAATATTCAAATTGTGTTTTGTCAAATAGGAGCAATATGATTATTTACCCTTACTAGAGATGTTATAAAAAACATTGGCTAATTTAAAGTTTAAATAGTTTTGAAGACCGGTTAATCGTGGAAGATACTAGCTCTCACTCTAGAGTTCCCTCGGTTCCCTCCACATGGGGGCTAACGTCTCGTATCAAAACCTAAAATAATAAACCAAGTTGGGAGTTTTAGTCTGTCACTCTAAAGTTCTCTAACTCTACACCTTTCAAAGATTATTTCCCTATTTATTTGCACTCAATCATATGAACTATATTCTCATTCATACAATCTCATGTGATTCTTTCCAATTGTTGACTGAGACAATATCATCTCGGTTCTTACATGTTCTCACAACAAATTTTAACATATAGATAGGTCAGATCATGAAGTAAATGAAATGCATGGAATTAAATCATCACAACTTCTTCCAACATTAAAAATTAATAGTCTCCACAACTTCCATCCAAAACTTTAATTACTTATCATTTTAAGGAGAAAGATAAAGAAAAAATACTCAGTATCCATGGAGAAAACAAAACCACACTTTAGTTTAAAAGAAGAAATCATTGTCAAGAATTCATGGAGAAAACAAAACCATACTTTAGTTTAAAAGTAAAAATCTTTGTCAAACCAATAAGAAGTCTTGATTAAAAATTAAAAGTAGTTTCAAACAAAGATAAAAACTTATCTCAAATTCTCCACCAAACTCTTGAAGTTCCTTTGAATCTTTTCTCTCTTACAACACTCTTAACTCTCAAAATAAAACTAAAAATAAAAGGAAAAATAAATTTTTGGTGCATGAAATTTTCTATAAAAGCTTTTTCAAGAACTTTTCAGAACTCTTCAGGACCCTTCTAAAAGTCTCAACTTTCTTTTATAATTTTCTAACAGGTTCCTTAGTATCTCTTCAAAATGTGTCATGATTCGATGTATTTACCAAGGGATGCCTCCTTTCACAAGTCCTTTAATTATATTTTCGTCCTTAGTGGGTATAACCACCAATTTTAGCCAATAGATTCCTCAAATGTCCCTTCAAAATTCATCAAAATGAATTAACTCGTCAAGTAATTGTCACTGGCGCTTAAGCGCGGCGCCTCTAGGGGTTTAGGTGCGGTCTTCTCTATTTCACTATCGCTTAGGCGCCAAAATGCTTTTGCACCATTTTTGCATTTTTGCTCCAAATTTGATCATTTTCACTCTTTTTAGCATGTTTCACATGTTTACTTATGTCTGAAAGAAAAATATACAAATACTTTCCATTAAAGCGCAATATCTCACAAATAAGTATAAAAATGTGTCTAAAAGCACTATATATTTTAGGTGTATCAGGGCTTAGTGTCAAAAATATGCAGGGAGAATGCATTCTCCAGCTAGCAATAGACTTTCATTCTCCTCCCTAGTTGGTTGATCCTCGGTGTGGACCCAGTAATGTCTTGATACAACGATCCTTCAAGTCATTCGACCCCTCGAGTCATCAATTGGCATTGATGTTTAGGTGCTCGAGAATTTGGTTTTGGTGCCAACTTGTGCCCTCTTCTCTTGGGTTAATTATTTTGTTTGTCTCGCTATTCATCCTAGAGGTTCTTAATGTTGTTATTGCATGAGTTGTCAGACGAACTCCATGTTCGAAGTTTCTCGCAAGTGGGTTCCTTCTTTGTGATGTGCTGCTCTCATTGTTGACTGAATGATTTCACTCACTACATCTTTTAAGATTAATCCAAAAATATCTTGTGGATCACATCCAAGGAACAAAACGTTGAATGGATGAGAGGAATAGAGAAAAAAATGAGAGAGAAAAGTGAAATGCACAATGACAAAGTTTTCTCATAATAGATTCAATAATACCTTCTTAAAGAGATTACCCCTTATAGATCATAGGTGGTGTCTTATAAGTTACATATTTGTCTCTGTTTTAATAGGAATATTACAAGTGATTAATACACCATTATACCTTTATATATTTATAACTGCTTTTCGGGGTGTTTTCATATTCATAACTGTCGTTGACATCGTTTCATATTCATGACTGTTCGAAGTGGGGTCTTAATGATCAACTATTATTATCATTTGGTTGTCCTATAATCGTTCGGTCCACTGAATGGTCAGCTAGAAGATCTTCATTCGGTATTCTTGAGAAAAAACTACTATAAATACCTTATTGCTCTGATGAACTTAAATCATTAGGCAAAAGATGTGTTACCATAATCTAACGGGCAGTTCTCCTTCGAACAAGGTCTTCATAGAGGATATTGTATGACTACTAGAAATCTTTGGGAAGAATCCCATAATTGTTTGAAGGGATTGATTACGCCTTGATGTCCCTCAGATCAAGTGTCTAATGTTCTTTCGTTCAGTTGCACTTTCCTTTGGTCGGCCAAAGGTTCTCGACTGAATGACACAAAGCTTGACTCCTCTACTTTTGACCATCTCAATGTGATCCTTTGGTATCTTCTTATCGAGATCCATCAAACTTTCTCATGATTTGTGAGGTCATAAGTACAATATGGGAGGAAAATACAGCATGAAAGCTAAGAAAACTTGTAAAGATAAACAAGAAGCAAGTTTAGTTAAAAGTTTCATCTTTGAAGGAAAGAGAAGGCAGCTGCGGCTAAGCAAGCAACAAAAAATTCAGGTGATTTAAATACGCGACAGTCCAAGCAACAATAAAAACTATTGGCATGAAAGGAAGAAAAAGAATGCAATCATACCACGTGAACCATCCAAGAGATTCAANGGTCACCCTGAAAAGGCCAGTTGCCCTGTGATGTGTTAATAGCACATATATTATGCATTTACATTTCTACAGTCTCTTCATCTTTTCATTTTGATTTTTTCTGTTTATGTTGTTTGCTGTTTGCCCTTCTTCGGCTTGTTTGCTCTGGCGTGCTTTTCTGCTGTGCTTTATTTATTGTTTAACTAATGCAAATACCTTTTGTTTTTGTTTTTTTTGTTTGCAGGATAATAAACAACTGATACAAATAACTCCAGTTCACAGTTCTCATCTTTTGGCTCTTTCTCAAGCATGCCCAAACAACTTGTCTGGAACAATTTTATCGTAAGATCATTTGCATTTAATACATTTTAAGTATTTTTATATTACCAATCCTTCTTGTGCCTCCTCCCTGGTTAATATCTTCTACCTTCTCATCTATTTCTCTTTATTTTATTTTATGTGATACAGGCCAGTTGATCTTGCTGATGCAGTGAATTCAAACACAGATTCCGTTGCCCTTGTGCATCAAGGTTCTCATACAAATGGCATCGTAATTCCAGGTCACCAGGCTTCTTTGGCACCAGTTCTTTCCACCTCATCCACAAACGCCATGCTGCAGGGCTCTCCTAGTATGGTTTTAGGTAGTGGTCTACCACCACCATCTCCATTGCACGCGCCACCACGGTAAGTTGTAATCACTTGGCTCAGCTTTTTTTTTTTTTTATCATATTAACTATCACATAGTTATGGAAGATTTAGATACATACCACTCAATTTCTATGTATTTAAAAGTTAAATGGTGGTAGTTTGATGTGATATGAAAGGTTGGGGTGGTATAAATGTAAAATGTAAAGTTTAGGTGTTTGATATGTAAATCCATAGAAATCGGGCGGTATGTATGTAAATGTCCCAATAGTTATTCACTGTGGTGCAATCACTTCTGCAGAGATTCACAAAGATATGGCGTGCATAGGTCCTCTACATTACCAGTTGAGGATCAAAAAAGACTTCAGCAGTATAACCAGAACTTTTCTGGTAGAAACGTGCAACAATCGGGTATTGCTATGACAAATGCTTTGCCTGTTGGAGTCGACCGTGGTGTTCGGATGTTACCTGGCGGCAATGGCATGGGTATGATGTGCGGGGTTAACAGGAGCATGTCCATGCCTCGGACTGGTTTTCACGGCGTTAGTGCGGCGGGCATGCTTAACATGGTTTCCCCTAATACTATGCTCTCAGGCAATGTTTCTAGCCCAGGAAGCACAATGTTAAGGCCACGTGATGCTTTGCAGATGCTCCGAGTGAGTTAGATGTGATATTTAATTTATGATTATTATTTATTGATGTTTTTTATTTGTATAATTGATGGCATCCTTATTTGCCTCATAATTAATATTTTAATTGGCTTTTAAAATCCTTAATTACTTTCAATTTTTTTTTCACTAAAAGATTAGCTGCGTAGTTATGGATCATAGAGTAGTTTCTGCTCCGTTCAGAAGTGGAAGTTACATTCGTATTTATCATCTCTTCTGCATCAAAATGTTAATAACTATTAAATACTAGGAAGGATTAATGAGCAATGTGTAGCACGCAGTTCTATTTCATGTAATTTTAAATACCTTGCACTTTTGCAAAATCTGAATATCTGTTTGTTTGGATGTTATTTAAAAATGATTGTTATTTAGATAACAATGTTATTTGAAAGGTAATGTTGTATTTCAAATATTATGTGTTCGGTTTAATGCCATCTCACTTAAGAAATGAAATGGTATTTAGAATAATTAATGGTGATGAAGATTTTTCAATTTCAAAACTATCATTATTGTGGTAATCTAAGTAGCTTCCAATCTGGCCATTTGTTGGATTATGTTAATCTTGACTAGAATTTTTTTCAAATAATCTTGATGTGAGAGATATCATCAAATTAGAAACCTTTTATCATAGATGGCTTAACATTATATCATAGAAAACTTTAAATGAAACAACCCCCAAGTACTTGTCCACCTATTCCGTTTGATTTACCTTTAGCTCTTTATTATACTTTAGCCACTTGACACTAGAAATATGTGTATTTATCATAATTTGTAGTTAAGATTTTAATCCTTATTGAAAACACGGTAATAATTTATACGTTGAAAGAAATTTAAAAGACTATGTTGCTAAAGTGCAATCGCAGCATATTGCCATGTTATAACTCCATGAGATAAAAAATAATGCAGTAAAGAATCCTCTCTTAGTCTCTCTTTTTTTTTCTCTGAGAGAATGGATTTAATTCATTCTCTTTGTTATTTTAGTCTCTTTCTATTATATTATGTAGCAACCAAGCTTAAATATCTAAGCCAAGATGTTCTTTTTTTATTCTAAATACTAAATTATTTGTCATTCTTCAGAAGTCAGCTACCCGAAATGTTGATTGTTGTGCGCAAAGATGTTCTCTCTTTTAAGGTAGGTGATTGATTAAGGAACTACCAGAAGACCCGGATGCATTTTTTGGGTTAAGAATACCATGGAACCTTCATCACATTTGTTGAAATTTTTTTTGTGCAGATGTTTTGCAAATATTTTCTCTTACTTTTTTCTCTCTTTTTTTCCTCCTGAATTTTCAACATTTGTTTTATCTAATTATATTTTTGGTGCATCTTACTATCTCTTATTGCGCATATACAACCGCCTAAGTTTACTTCCCTCTACCTTATGTACAACAGATTTTATTCCTATCTTATTAATATTGTTTAGTGCTAATTTAGGTGTTAAACCTATCTTGAGAAAATTTTGATGTGCAATCTTCCATCCAAGCTAGCTTTTGTCTAATTCCAATCTTCTCAAGTGTCTTTCAAATTTAATATTATATACCCATTTTAATGCATCTTCTTCCTTTTATTTTGCGTGCTCAAGCTCAAATCATACAATTATATTTTCTTTTACATTCTCTTTAATGATGCTATTTTGACCACCATTCTCATAAAATTAGTTCTAAATCTATCCTTCTTTTTTCTGCCACACATTAATCTTAGTATTTTAGTTCTTGCAGTGTTTTATTTTCCTATAAATGACTTCTTGATTATTGAACACATAGATCCATTCAACTTTGCTGGCTTTATTTCATTTTTATAAAATTTAACTTTTAAGTCTATATATGATTTTCTAATGTTTTAATAATCTTGAGACGCTTCTTTATTTTTATCATTCTCATTTTAATTATATAAATTAAATCTTTATCTTTTTCTCAATCTTCATTGTAATAAATCCAAGATATTTGAGCATTTTATCCCTGATATCACTTACTAGTCAAGTAGTATCGGCTGATAATTACTAATGTCATCCGCTAAAACTACATTCATTTTCTGGACCATGGAACTTTCCATATTGCTTGATTATTTGAGTTTGTTTTAACCTAATTTTCTGTGTGTAGTTTAAACCAATATTGTGAAAGGTAAGCAGGCACTTATTTAGTTGTTCAAGTGAGGGAAGGTGAGAGCTTTGTATCTTGTACACCTCCCAAGCGGGAACCCTACTTAAGGCGCATTGCTTTGGATGAGAACCTTAGCTTTAGTTAGCATGTAGCTAGTTGAGCTTCTTAACTTTTGTTGGAGATAGTGTTGGAAATACTTAAACACAGTAAAGAAGGCAGTTTTTGAAAATCATTGTTTAGTTTGGGGTGATTTGAAAGTTCAATTGCACTTGGAGAAGTAAGATCTGATTAAATTAATGTGCTGTAGCTTTGGTTTCTTGAATAATATTTTTTTAGTGATGAGAATCTATGGAGATTGAGCTGCTTATAAGTCTTGTGAGAGAAAAAGAGTTGATGCTGAAGAAAATGAATAGATGATGGTGAAGAACAATATACATACTATGAACATAAGTAGTTTAAATGCTCTCCGGTGTAATTTATGCTCAATAATTTATTTAACAATGTTTTGGAGCTTGGGTGCATTGAAAACATCAATGTATTAAAATGAGGAATCATAAAGGTTTCCCTTAATTGTTGGGATAAAGCTATTGATGAATACGGTTTACTTCCTGAACTATTTTCTCTATGTTAGAATAAACATTCCCATCTGCTTAACCTGTAGTCATGCTTTACATATTTGGTGCATGGATCCATACTCTTTGCCAAACGGCTGTCTATATTGTCAAGAAGGCCCTGTATTTTTGCTAGAATGGCTTTTTGGATCTTGCTATTTTAGTATTTTCCTCAATAAACTCCTTACGTGATATTAGAGGGGCAGTGAAAAAAATTATAAAAGGGCAAACCAACAAATGATCATGTTAGAGGGATGGTGGGGTGGCTGCTTTTGAAGATAAAATGGTTTAAAATAAACTTAGGTCTTGGCATGCATAGCGAAAGGTAAAACATGCATGATGGGTAAATAAAATTAGCTTAAATGATTTGGGAGAAAAGGAGCAGGCAGACGTTTAACATGGACAGAAGTTGTGTAAAAGAATTGTCCGAAAAGTGTTTCACACTGCATGCATCATTTAACATGAACACTTGAAGCATGCAGATTTATATATTTGTCCCAAAATTGTCGTTGAACATGACTATTGGCAATAGTTATTGTGATGATGAAACTATGTATTCTCACCATTATTTTCTTTGAATTTCTTATCTTGAAAAGCTTGTCCATGTCTTGAAAAAGTGAATGCTGCTTACATATTTTTTCCACATTCTTCGCCAAATTTTGCCTGCCTTTGCTGAACTTCGATGCACGTGACCTGCTTCTTGCCATATTTAAGAATCTATTTATCTTCTGTGATGCGTTAATCTCTTTGCCTCTTACATACTAAACATGATTGACTAACGTGTTAGATTTTGGCACAAATATTTTCTTTTGTCCGAGCAAATTATGATGTAATTATTCATGAATTTACCTTCGTCATTACCCTGAATATTAGTTAACAATTTTGTGTAGCCTGGTCAGACTACAGATGAAACTAGGCAGATCATGATGCAAGAAATTCAGCTGCAAGCCTCACAAGGCAATGCTCAAGCAATTGCCCCTTTCAATGGTATGAGTGGCTCATTTTCCAATGCATCAGTTCCTCCCCCTGTTCAGACAATGCCACTGCAACAACACCAACCACATCAGATTCCTCAACAGCCTCATATCCTTGGGAGCCCTAATAACTCTCTCATTCAAGGAACCAACCACTCAAGCTCACAGCAGCAGGCATATATCCGCTTTACTAAAGAGAGCCAGCTTCAACAACGGATTATGCCTCAGGCACAGCATCCATATTCTGGTTCCTCTGCCATCTCTCCCATGGAAAACAATTCACAGTTCCAACAGCAAAACCAGTCATCTTCACCTGTAAATTCAGTTGCTTCATCCCAGACACAGCATAAGCAGCAACCAATGCCTCGCAACCCTCAAACCAGCAGCACAGTGTCGAGTCAGATTATAAAGCAAAGACAAAGGCAACAGGTTCAACAGCAGCAGCAGCAGCAGCAGCAGCAGCAGCAACCAAGGAATCTACAGCAGCAAAAGCAGCAGGCACAGCAGGGTAAACTTATGAAGGGATTGGGCCGGGGAACCATGTTGCTGCAGCAAAACCTATCAGTTGATGCCAACNGGTGTCAAGTCAGATTATAAAGCAAAGACAAAGGCAACAGGTTCAACAACAGCAGCAGCAGCAGCAACCAAGGAATCTACAGCAGCAAAAGCAGCAGGCACAACAGGGTAAACTTATGAAGGGATTGGGCCGGGGAACCATGTTGCTGCAGCAAAACCTATCAGTTGATGCCAACNGGGAAGGATTAATGAGCAATGTGTGGCACGCAGTTCTATGTCATGTAATTTTAAATACCTTGCACTTTTGCAAAATCTGAATATCTCTTTGTTTGGATGTTATTTAAAAATGATTGTTATTTAGATAACAATGTTATTTGAAATGTAATGTTGTATTTCAAATATTATGTGTTCGGTTTAATGCCATCTCACTTAAGAAATGAAATGGTATTTAGANATGAAATCAAATTTTGATAGGTCCACACATCCTCCTCTAACATTTTAATTACCTCATGGATATAACACTTTAAACTTTCAAAGTCATTTGAGTTGTGTTTAAAGAGTTAGGAGGTGAAGTGCCCCAAAGCCAAAGTGGTAATTTTAGGACTTTGGTGCCTTAATAAAAAAATTAGGATTAGCAAAGGGAAAATAGGTAATTTTGATCTTAATAAACATGTTTGGATGATTGAAATATAATGGGGCTAAAAGCTAGAAACCCATTCAACACCCTTGCACAACATCAACTAAAAACATAATTCTCCTAATCCTCATGACTTGGAAATCAATTAAAGATCAAAAGATTCTTAAGTGATGAGCTTAAGCCAGAAAGATGATAACTTACGTTCTTCAAGCCCAAAACTGAGGATAATGAGATATCTTAATAAGAATCTATCACACTTAAATTAAAACTTTGATAATCACCATTTCATTCATTATGATTATTAAAGGCTTGGCACTGACATAGGTTCGCTGTCTAAACCCAAGTCGATTGGATTTAGAAAATGATATGAGTGGTGCTTAATATCTTTAAACACTACAAGCCTAACTTTAACTCTGGGCACCACAATCTTAAATGACTCAAACACACCTTAGGGGCACTCACTCACATAACTCTTAAATGAAACATCAATTGATTAATCGAGTACCCTGTCCTTGGGATAATTAAATTTTTAAGCTTCAATGAGCAATAGGGTAGCCACACTCTAAACTTGGATGGTTAATGGAACGATATGACAAGTTCAGAAATGAACTCAAAAAAAAAATTTAAGAGATCTTCAAAATAGTTCATGGTCATATCCCGAGCACTTTGGAATCTTTTGGATGTTTTGAAGTACAAATTGAACGTATCGTATTTTGTCCTAAAATCATCTACTAGGATCTTTCGACATTCAACTAAATCATAACTTGGGGTTTGGTAGCTAAACTTTTATCTGCTCATGCAATTTAAATTTCTTGCAAGATTACATGCATGCCTTGCAAGTAGTGACCTTTCAAGTGGTGGAACTAGAAGAATCATCAGGTATGCTTTTACAGTTTACAGTACCGTCTTTTGTTGTACTTTCCACACTGTATTTTTATACTTACAAAATTTGCATGTTAAACAACGATGACACCCTGCATGAAAACCAAAACTGCTTTGATAGCCACAAAACCAAAACCAAAACTAAAATAAACAAAGGTAAAATTCACCGCCACAACATTCAAAATATAAAACAACTCAAAATTTAATAACAAACATCACACAAAACAAAATTTGCAACTAAATTAAGATGTCTCCATCGGATGATCAGAAATCCCTCGAAGGAGGTAACCTACGGTCACTAACGAGACTTCCCACAGTCTAAATGAAAGTATGGAACTCATTAAGTTGAGTTTAGTAAATTCATTTAGACTAAGTAAATCCGATAGAAAATAGTGGTAGCAGAACTAGGGAACCGTAGGATCCTGGCCGGTGTCACTCTAATTAACTTTAACATGCTTATGACATTTAAAGAACTTTAACCATAAGGACATGTGATTTGACATCATAACCTGACACACTAGAAAACTTAAACTCATCACGGCAAGGAGCTTGGAGCTAGCATGGTGGGCAACACGGCCATCTTCAACATTAAAATTTGTCTACATCAGCTAAACCAATTTCTTCCTTAGAATTAACCAACCAAACCATAGGACTTTGAGGTAGTTTTCTTATGCAACATAAATCCTCTCCTCATCTTTAGGCCTTTGTACAGCTCTGTTGTACAATCTAAGCTTTAATTTGCTTAAGATTCTGAGGTTTTCGTTCGTTACGACCTAAATCTTCACATCTTCCAGGCTATGTGTGTGATCATTTGACACTAATGTAAGCCCTGACTTAAAAAATTTGCAGGATGAAACATTCTAATAATTTCTCCTCAAAACTGAAGCCAAACCATAGGATAGCTTGGGAAGTCACCGAGGTTCTCCTCTGGATCTGTGACATCCCCTAGTTCTTCATCATTTATATTATACAATAAATGTTCCAAATTTGAACTATTCTCCTTTCACACCTCTTTGTCCAATTTCGTTGAAAGTCCTATCCTTTTGACCTCTTTGAAGATAACATTTCCTGATTTTTATCGAGAGTTTTCTTAGGTGACTTTGGTCATTTAAGATATAATTAACTATAGGGGCATTCCCATATAGGAAGCTTGTCCGAACTCGGCTTAATATAAACTCTATTTAATTCTTTATATTAAATAGGGGAACTCGTTAGCAAATAAATGGTTTTGCAGACCAAACGGATGTCATATATTTCTTAGTTTATTTGATCAAGCCTCATCCTCAAGTCTTGTGTCTTTTCTTTTAGGATAGATACAGGGTTTGAGGTATAGTGCTCTTTTATTTAAACTATGAAAATATGGGGTTAGTTTGATTTTATATTTTTTCTAAACTATATATACATATGTAAATTAAATGTTCTTCTGAAGCGGGCGACGAGATTTTGATTTCGGCGACCGACAGCTTCCAATGAGCAACTCCTTAACCAAAATTGTGTCGACAAACTACTATGGCTAAATTGCATTTTTAATTACCATCTAAAATGTTCTAGATGTGTATTAACTTCAATTACCTTTGCCTCAATTAAAGCCACGTTAGCCTCAATTTTGTTGATCTTTCCGCTATTTCTTCGATACTAATGACCAAGAAACCGCTATACATCTATTGTACACTCGGACTATTGAATTTCTTCCTCGTGGTCTCTTCTTTCTTCTTCAAATCCATCTCCCATGAAGACATTTCGTCAAATCTCTCTTTCTCTTAGACTTTATGGCTAAAAATGATTCTGAGGTGAAATTCCATCACAAAACCCTTCGATTTATAGGCCTAAATCCTTATAATAACTTTTAGGCACGTCCTATAACTTCCATCACACGTTTAAGTTAACCAATTGGCAGTTAAAACTTCTAAAAATTGCATTTTTGCACATGGTTTTTAATGACTGCGCTTTAGCGCCGAATATTGGTGCTTAAGCGTCAGTACTTGATTTAGCACCGAGCAACTTAACACCCAAATACTCATTCTAACATGTATAAGTCACTTAATAAAGTCTTAAAGTCATTACTAACACAAATTGTCTCAAAAATACTACCCCAAATTTTCTTAATCATACACAAAAGAGATTCAAAATAAAAGCACACTGATAACTATGGGTTGTCTCCCATAGAGCATTTGGTTTTACGTCATCAGCCCGACGTAACAAGTGCTTATTCTGGTTGACCCAACATCATTCAATCATTAAATTTAAGTTGATCCCCTAAAAAATAAGGTTTCAGTCTATGAACATTCACTTTAAATATTTTCTTAGTTTTAGGATCTTTGATATCCACAACTCCATCAGGATAAACTTTCATCACAATAAATGGGTCTATCCACCTGGACTTAAGTTTGCCTGGAGATAATCTTAACCATAATTTTATAGAAAAACTTGTTGCCCAGGCTGAAAATTTTTAGTAAGAATCCTTTGATCATGCCACATCTTCATCTTTTCTTTATAAATCCTTACCATTTTCATAAGATCCATTCCTTATCTCTTCAAGCTCATTTAATTGCAATAACCTTTTTTCACCAGCATCCTTTAAATTATAGTTGAACTGCTTAATCGACCAATATGCATTATGCTCAAGTTCAATGGGTAAATGACAAGCTTTCCTAAATATTAGCCTATATGGGGACATTCCTATAGGAGTTCTATATGCAGTTGGCAAGCTTTCCCAAATATTAGCCTATATGGGGACATTCCTATAAGAGTTCTATATGCAGTCCTTCAAAGCATAGTCAAGTTTAACTGACCAATCTATTTTTTATTGTTTTACAGATTTTTTCATAATTCTTTTAATTTCATGATTGGATAATTCAACCAAACCACTTGTCTGAGGATGATAAGTTGTAGCAATCATATAGTTTATATGATATTTTTTTAACAATTTCTCTATTATTGCATTTCTGAAATGACTTCCCCCATCAATTGTGATAACTCTCGGCATCTCAAATCTGCAAAAAATATTCACATCACATCGAGGTAAAGCGAAAGCTTCTATCCATTTGGATACATAGTCCACTGCTAACAATATATATAAATTTCTGAAAGATGGATAAATGATCTCATGAAATATAATCCCCAAACATCAAATATTTCAACTTCTAGCATATCATTGAGGGGCATCTCATTTCTTGTAAAAATATTACCTACACCTTGACATCTATCACAAGTTTGATATAAGCATTAACATCTCTAAAGATAGTAAGCCAATAAAATCCAGATTGTAGAGTTTTGTATGTTATTTTATCAACACCAAAATGTCCCCCAAAATCAAAATTGTGACATTTTTTGATAATTTCATAAGTCTCTTCTAAAGGCACACATCTTCGAATAATTAGATCCTTCCCTTATTTATATAAAAATGGGTCAACACAAAAATATGTCTTAGCTTCAAATATAAATTTCTTTTTCTGTTGGTATGTCATTCCATAGGGTATAATATCACTAACAATAAAGTTCACAATGTCGACATACCATGGAACACACCACTCATTAATTTTGAACAGTTTTTCATCAGGAAAATATTCATTAATTTCTTTTTCAAAACAGAGTTATTTTTCTAACTCAAATCTGGACAAATGATCAGCAATTTGATTTTCAGCTCCCTTCATATCTATTAATTCTTTAAGTCTAGCTTTAGCATCCTTCTTTTGCATTAAGTACTTAATAGCAGAATGATCTGTATGCACTATACATTTAGTTTCAATTAAGTATGATCTAAATTTATCAAAAGCATATAATATTGCTAACAACTCTTTTTCAATTGTTGTATAATTAATTTGGGCTTCATTCAAATTTTTACTAGCATAGTAAATTACTTTGAAAATTTTATCATATCTTTGTCCTAAAAGAGCTCCAATAGCATAATCACTAGCATCACATATCAATTCAAAAGGTTTTCCCCAATCTGGTGAAGCTATAATTAGTGCAGTGACTAATTTTTCCTTTAATAACTCCAAAGCTTTTAGGCACTGTTCAACAAATTTAAAAATTGCATCTTTCTCCAATAAATGGCATAAAGGCTTAGCAATTTTTGAAAAGTTTTCAATATACACCTGTAGAATCCAGCATGTCTTAAAAAACTCATAATTTCTCTTACATTGGTTGGATAAGCTAAATTAGCGATCACTTGAATTTTAGCGGGATCTACTTTCATATCATTTTCTGATATTTGATGTCCTGATACATTTCCTCCTGCTACCATAAACTGGCATTTTTCCTAATTAAAGACTAAATTTGTTTCTTCACAGTGTTTGAGAACTTTAGATAAATGTTTTAGCCATTAGTCAAATGAAGCTCCAAACACTGAAAAATCATCCATATAGACTTCAATCCCTTTTTTAATTAAATCACAAAAAGCTGCAACATACAGCTTTGAAATGTAGCAGGAGCATTACATAGACCAAAGGACATTCTTCTAAAAGCAAATGTACCATAAGGACTGGTAAACATTTTTTCTCTTGATCCTCAAGTTATTTGTATTTGGTGATAACCAGTATATTCATCCAAAAAATGAAAGTATTTATGCCCAGCTAGTCTATCTAGCATTTGATCTAGAAAGGGTAGTGGAAAATGATTATGGCGAGATTTAATTTTATGTAATCAATGCATATTTGCCACCCTGTGACTTGTCTAGTATGTATTAATTCATTATGTTCATTCAAAGTCACGGTCACTCCTCCTTTCTTAGGAATGCAGTGAATTGGACTAACCCATGCACTATTTAAAATAGGGTAGATAATTCTAGCATCTAACTACTTTAAAATTTCTTTTCTAACAACTTCTTTCATAATAGGATCCAATCTCCTTAAAGGATCAGCCCTGGGTTTGCAATTCTCTTCCATATGAACTCTATGCATACAAATTGAAAGACTGATTCGTTTAATATCAGCTATTGTCCATTTAAAGGCTTTCTTAAAATTTTTTAAAATTTTCATCAATCTTTCTTTTTCTTCCATCGTTAATTTTGAAAAAATTATAACTGGTAAAGTAGAGGAATCATCTAAAAGGCATACTTCAAATGATTAAGAAGTAACTTCAACTCAAGTTCAAGAGTTTTTTTTATTGATGGACAAAATGATTTATCTTTTTCTATAATGTCCAAAATTTTGAAACTTTCTCGAACATAATTTGAATCTTCCTTATAAAGATCTTCACATTGATCTAATTCCTCTTCTTGCTTGTGTTCCAAATCTTTTACTTCAGATTTCTTTTTATAATTATTTTTAAAATGACATTCACTAAGATATCTTATAACATCCATTTAATAACATTCATCATCTCTACCTTTTGCATGATATTTCATTGATCTTAAAATACTGAAAGTAATCGTTTGATCATTGACAGCATTGTTAATTCCCCCTTCTGCACATCTATCATTGCTCTTCCTGTGGCTAGGAAAGGTCTCCCCAAAATGAAAGGTATCTCTTTATCTTCCTCCATATCCAACACAATGAAATCAACAGGAAAGATAAATTGATCCACTTTCATTAGGACATCTTCTATAAATCTCTTAGGTTACGTCATTGAACGATCTACTAACTGTAGTGTTATAGTAGTAGGGATTATTTCTCCTAATCTCAATGTTTTAAATATTAATAATGGCATAAGGTTAATGCTTGCACCTAAATCACATAAAGCTTTCCCATAAAATCTATCTCCTATTGCACATGGAATAGTAAAGCTAACAGGATCTTTAAGTTTTTTAGGAAGCCTTTTTGAATTATAGCACTGCACTCCTCATAAAGTGTCATAGTCTCATTATCTTCAAACTTCCTTTCCCTATTGAGAATATCCTTCATAAACTTTACATAGCTTGACATTTATTTTAAGGCTTCAGCAATTGGAATATTAATTATATGCTTCTTAAAAATTTCCATAAATTCTGAAAATTGCTTATCCAACATCTGTTGATGAAGCCTCCAAGGAAATGGAGGTGGTGGTTTTTTCAAGTCTATTTTCAGTAGAGAAATAGGTCTTTCTGAATCTTCCGGAGCGTCCTCTTTTGGTTCTTCAATTTCTTCTCTTTCTACTTCAATTCGCATCTAAGTTGAATGGCTTTTACTTGCTCGTTATTCTAGTCTTTCGGATTTTTTTCAGTATTAGTAGGAAGTATTTTTTGGGATCTATTAATTAAAGAATTTGCTATTGTCCAAGTTGATTCTCAATATTTCTAATTGTAGCTCACTGACTTTATAACTGATTTCTCATTTGTAAGAACACTTCTTCTATAGATAACTTCTTCTCCTTAAATTGTGGATTATTGTTAAAACCTGAAGGATAGGCAAATCTATTATTATTATTCCCTTGGTTGTTTCAGTTTCCCAATAGGTTTACTTGGTTGTTCCCCCATTGCTGGTTATTACCACCCGAAGTATTATTCCAGTTAAAATTAGGATGCTTCTTTCAACCTGAATTATAATAATTTTAATATGGGTTATTCTGCTTGTTATTTATGGCATTCAAAGTTTCTAATAATGCTTGAGAATCTACCATTTGGCCTAAAGAATTCTCTTCAATCATGAAATTGGTTGAGAAAAAATCATTTCAACTTGGTCTAACTTCCTTAAAATTACAGCAACTGGATTTGCTAACATAGTAAATGCATCAGATTCATGAATATTGGCTACTTTTTAAAGATTTACCCTCTCAGAAGGCCATTAAAAATTTTTTGTAGCCATTTCTTCAATCAAGTATAAGTGTCATGAAATGGTTTCGACATCAATGAACCATCAGCAGCGACATCGATAATAGATCTAAGAGACTCAGCTAATCCATTATAAAAAGTTTGAGTTATTAACCAATATGGTATAGCATGGTGTGGACATTTTCTTAAGAGTTTCTTAAATCGTTCTCATGCTTCATAAATAGACTCCCCCTCAAACTGATTAAAAGATATAATATCATTTCTAAGCTTCACAGTTTTTTATGAGAAAATATTTAGCAAGGAATTTTTGTGTTAAATCACCCCAAGTTTTGATAGATCCAGGTGCTAACAAATTCAACCATATATTAGCTTTATCCCTTAGTGAGAAAGTAAATAATTTAAGTCTTATGACATCATCAGATACACCATCGTATTTAAATGTAGCGCATAATTCTAGAAATTTGGCAAGATTTAAATTTGAATTTTCAGTTAGTGATCCCCCAAACTGATTATTTGATACCATTTGGACAATAGCAGGTTTAAGCTCAAATTAATTAGTCACTACAGTAGGTTTCTGAATACTACAATGAAGTTCATCTACCGTAAGGTTGGCATAATCTCTTAATGGTCTAAATTCTTGATGAATTTCAACATTTTGATTATTTGGATCTGCCATTTCTATAATTTTTTTAGATTTTTCAAAATTTTTAATTTTTGTGTTTTTTCTGATTTTCTTAACAATTCTTTCTGATTCAGAATCGTAGGGCACTAGTTCTTCAGAACCTGAACTACGCATACACTAACAATAAAAAAAAAAATAAAACACACTAAAATACTTTATAAATAAAATACTATAATAAGATAATCCTACAATAAATCTTAAAGTTTAAATAAGACTATCTAAAATAAAAATTTGTTTTCAGTCAATCTGCGGCAATGACGCCAAAAACTTGATCCTGACTATTTATATGCAACAGTATAACAATGTATTTGATTATATTTTTCACTTATCTTTCCTTACTTTGCAACAGTATCACAAACTTGATCCTGAAGAAAATAAGAATTTAACTTTTTAACTTAATATATATTGAGATACTATGCAAGTATACGTATCGTTATCAAGTAATATAAGACTTTTTTTATTAAGCCCCAAATATCGAACCCACTGGGATTGTTCACAGTATGCAATATATAAAATAACAAACTTTCTATTTTAAAAAGACAAATACTTAAACTATAGTTTTTATCACAGAAATAAAATTTAAACTCTTTTTGGTATTTTTAATGTTTGAAAATGAAATAAAAACTTATTAAGGATAACTTGAGTTTATGTCAAAAAAACATTAAATACGAAATATCTTTCTCCTTATCATGAATCAGTAATAAGTAAATGAATTTTTTTTGTAGAAATATTCAAATTGCGTTGTGTCAAATAGGAGCAATATTATTCTTTACCCTTACTAGAGATGCTATAAAAAACATTGGCTAATTTAAAGTTTGAATAGTTCTGAAGATCGGCTAGGCAGAGAAGATACGAGTTGTCACTCTAGAGTTCCCTTAATTCCCTCCACCTGGGGGCTAACATCTCGAGCCTAGGCAGGGAAGATACCAGCTCTCACTCTAGAGTTCCCTCGATTCCCTCCACCCGGGGGCTAGCATCGCTAGGCAGGGAAGATACTAGCTCTCACTCTAGAGTTCCCTCGATTCTCTCCACCTCAAGGCTAATAGGTAGGGAAGATACCATCTCTCACTCTAGAGTTCCATTAATTCCCTCCACCTGGGGGCTAACATCTCGTATCATAACCTATTTACCCTTACTAGAGATGCTATAAAGAATATTGGCTAATTTAAAGTTTGAATAGTTCTGAAGACCGGCTAGGCAGAGATGTTATAAAGAACATTGACTAATTTAAAGTTTGAATAGTTCTGAAGACCGGCTAGGCAGGGAAGATACTAGCTCTCACTCTAGAGTTCCCTCGATTCTCTCCACCTCAAGGCTAATAGGTAGGGAAGATACCATCTCTCACTCTAGAGTTCCATTAATTCCCTCCACCTGGGGGCTAACATCTCGTATCATAACCTTTAGGCGTGGAAGATACTAGCTCTCACTCCAGAGTTCCATTGGTTCCCTCCATTTGGGGGCTAACATCTCGTATCAAAACCTAAAACAATAAACCAAGTTGGGGGTTTTAGCTTGTCACTCTAAAGTTCTCTAACTCTACACCCTTCAAAGATTATTTCCATATTTATTTGTACTCAATCATATGAACTATATTCTCATTCATACAATCTCATGTGATTCTTTCCAATTGTTGACTGAACAATACCATCTCGATTCTTACATGTTCTCACAATAAATTTTAACATCTAGATTGGTCAGATCATGAAGTAAATGAAGTGCATGGAATTAAATCATCACAACTTCTTCCAACATTAAAGATTAATACTCTCCACAACTTCCATCCCAACACTTTAATTACTTTATCAATTTCAAGAAGAAAGATAAAGAAAACTACTCAGAATCCATGGAGAAAAAAAAAACACACTTTAGTTTAAAAGTAGAAAAATAAAGAAAACTACTCAGAATACATTGAGAAAATAAAACCACACTTTAGTTTAAAAGTAGAAATCATTGCCAAACCACTAAGAAGTCTCTTTAAAGATCAATACTCTCCACAACTTCCATCCAACACTTAATTACTTATCATTTTAAGAAGAAAAAATTACTCAGAATCTATGGAGAAAACAAAACCACACTTTAGTTTAAAAATAGAAATCATTGTCAAACCAACAAGAAGTCTTGATTAAAAACCAAAAGTAGTCTCAAACAAAGATAAAAACTTATCTCAAATTCTCCACCAAACTCTTGAAGTACCTTTGAATCTTTTCTCTCTTACAACACTCTTAACTCTCAAAATAAAACTAAAAAAAAAGAAAAATAAATTTTTGGTGCCTGAAATTTTCTCTAAAAGTTTCTTTAAGAACTTTTCAGAACTCTTCAGGACCCTTCTAAAAGTCTCAACTTCCTTCTTTTATAATTTTCTAATAGGTGCCTTGGTATCTCTTCAAAATGTGTCATGATTCGATGTATTTACCAAGGGATGCCTCCTTTCACAAGTCCTTTAATTATATTTTCGTTCTTGGTGGTTATAACCACCCATTTTAGCCAATAGGTTCCTCAAATGTCCCTTCAAAATTCGTCAAAATGAATTAACTCGTCAAATAATTGTCACTGGCGCTCAAGCGCGGTGCCTTTAGGGCTTAGGCCCGGTCTTCTCTGTTTCACCGGCACTTAGGCGCCAAAATACTTTTGCACTATTTTTACATTTTTGCTTCAAATTTGATCTTTTTCACTCTTTTCAGCATATTTCACATTTTTACTTATGCCTGAAAGAAAAACATACAAATATCTTCCATTAAAGCGCAATATCTCAAAAATAAGTATAAAAATGTGTCTACAAGCATTATATATTTTAGGTGTATTAGGGCTCAGTGTCAAAAATATGCAGGGAGAATGCATTCTCCGGATAGCAATAGATTTCCATTCTCCTCCCTAGTTGGTTGATCCTCAGTGTGGACCCAATAATGTCTTGATACAATGATCCTTCAAGTCATTCGTCCCCTCGAGTCATCAATTAGCCTTGATGTTTAGGTGCTCGAGAATTTGTTTATGGTGCCAACTTGTGCCCTCTTCTCTAATATAGATTGGGTTAATTATTTTGTTTGTCTCGTATTCATCCTAGAGGTTCTTAAATTTGTTATTGCATGAGTTGTCAAACGAACTCCATGTTCGAAGTTTCTCGCAAGTGGGTTCCTTCTTTGTGACGTGCTGCTCTCATTGTTGACTGAATGATTTCACACTCACCACACCTTTTAAGATTAATCCAAAAATATCTTGTGGATCACATCCAAGAAACAAAGCATTGAATGGATGAGAGGAATAGAGAAAAAAATGAGAGAGAAAAGTGAAATGCACAATGACAAAGTTTTCTCATAATAGATTCAATAATCCCTTCTTGAAGAGATTACACCTTATAGATCATAGGTGGTGTCTTATAAGTTACATATTTGTCTCTATTTTAATAGGAATATTACAAGTAATTAATACATCATTATACCTTTACAAATTTATAATTGCTTCCGGGATGTTTTTATATTCATAATTATCGTTGACATCATTTCATATTCAAAACTGTTCGAAGTGGTGTCTTAATGATCCACTATTATTATCATTTGGATGTCCTATAATTGTTCGGTCCACTGAAAGGTCAGCTAGAAGATCTTCGTTCGGTATTTTCGAGAAAAAACCAGCTAGAAGACCTTATTGCTTTGGTGAACTTAAACCATTAGGCAAAAGATGTGTTACCATAATATGACTGGCGGTTCTCCTTCGAACAAGGTCTTCATAGAGGATATTGTATGACTACTGGCAATCTTTGTGAGGAATCCCAGAATTGTTTGAAGGGATTGATTACGCCTTTATGTCCCTCAGATCAAGTGTATAATGTTCTTTCGTTCAGTTTCACATTCCTTTGGTCGGCCAAAGGTTCCCGACTGAATGACACAAAGCTTGACTCCTCTACTTTGACCATCTCAATGTGATCCTTTGGTATCTCCTTATCGAGATCCATCAAACTTTTTCATGATCTGTGCAGTCATAAGTACAATATGGGAAGAAAATACAGCATGAAAGCTAAGAAAAATTGTAAAGATAAACAAGAAGCAGGTTTAGTTAAAAGTTTCATCTTTGAAGGAAAGAGAAGGCAGCTGCAGCTAAGCAAGCAACAAAAAATTCAGGTGATTTAAAATACGGGACAGTCCAAACAGCAATAAAAACTATTGGCATGAAAGGAAGAAAAAGAATGCAATCATACCACGTGAACCATCCAAGAGATCCAAAGAACTAATTAAACAAAACAGAAAAAAAATCCTCGTTGTGGACAAAATAAGCTAAATCTGCGCACACAAACGGTATGGATCAATTGATTGGCACCTGCCTAGTCCGTCCACCAAACCACAAAAAAAATTTGAGCAAATCATATCCATAACCATAAATTAAAAGAAGAGAAACAAAAAAACATATTGGAAGCACAAAACATAATTAGCTCAGTTCTAGAACAGGAATACAATCGTCTATTTCTCTCAGAAGCTCCACATACAATCTAACTCATTGCTCCCTACCTTCCGATAAAGATCAAACGGCCACCCGCCAATTTCACACTCTGTCACTGGAGGCGCAGGCGCAGCCGCTGCCGGCGCAAGCGAAGACAGAAAGAACGGATTCCGCGGATTCTCCTGAAACGATCTTTCGCTAGGAAACGCCTGCCCACCGCAGGCAATAGCCCCGGGGCCGGGATAGTTAGAAGTGGCCACTGTGGAGAAGCAGGGCACGTAATGCCTTTCCATGCTTGCGAAGGAGTTCTCGTGTTCGCCGGGGAGGGGTAAAGTGGGCATGTCCTTGCACACGGAGCCGGCGGTAAAGATGCCGGAGGAGAACGCGGTAGCCGTGGCGAAGCCGCCGCGTTGCTTTTTAACTCCGCCGGTTTTTTGGAAAACCCTTGAGATCACCCACTCGTCCTGTTCATGCATGCATGAAAAAAGCTCAAAAGACTGAATTTCCATATAAATAAATAGAGATTTTTATAAATGACAATCATTTTTTATGAATTTACATAACTTGTTCTTAAACTTCAATCTTTAAAAATGTCACATTCAATAAAAATTATATTTTATTTATAAAAATTGAAAAAAATAATATTTTAATGTGATATGAAAGATTTAAGTGATAATGAACATAAAGTAAATTTTAGGATAGTGTCAGATATGTAATGCATAGAAATTGGAAGGGAATGCATGTAAATACCCCCATAAGTATGGCATTATNATGGTATGAAAGATTTAAGTGATAATGAACATGAAGTAAATTTTTTAGTATAGTGTCAGATATGTAATGCATAGAAATTGGAAGGGAATGCATGTAAATACCCCCATAAGTATGGCATTATGTAAATGTGATAAATCACATATTGCCATGAATAAAATATCAAATATTTAAAGTAAATTCAAAAGTGGAACATAAATATGAGCCGATCTACTTTATGGTACTCCCTAACAGTTGCACTAAAAGCTCAAAACATAAGATTTTAGATGGTCCGAACAATAGGAAGTTAATTATGTTTTTAGGTTAGGATTTGATTTTACAAATAGAGCAAAAGTAGTTAATTTTCTAAAAGCATTATTTTCATTAAAAAAAATTAAAAATAAAAATCCAAGAACATCATATGCTGTTGAGAAGAAATATTGCCCTGAAAGATATGANAAGTTAATTATGTTTTTGGGTTAGGATTTGATTTTACAAATAGAACAAAAGTAGTTAATTTTCTAAAAGCATTATTTTCATTAAAAAAAAATTAAAAATAAAAATCCAAGAACATCATATGCTGTTGAGAAGAAATATTGCCCTGAAAGATATGACGGCACCGCCGAACACAAACACCTTTTTTGTGCTCGATATATAAACAAACTGAATACAAACAAAGGTTTATTCGTTCGTGTTCATCTCATTTTGACTCGAAATACTACCTATATATATATATATATATATATANGAAAAAAGCTAAGATACTTTAGCATGGGACGCTAGCTCACTGAATTTCAATATAAATAAATAGAGATTTTTATAAATGACAATCAATTTTTATGAATTTACGTATCTTGTTCTTAAACTTCAATCTTTAAAAAGGTGACATTCAATATAAAATTATATTTTATTTATTAAAGTTGAAAAAATAATATTTGAGGTGATATGAAAGATTTGATTTTAGGATATTGTCAGATATGAAATGCATAGAAATTGGGAGGGAATGCATGTAAATGCCCCCCATAAATAAAATCTTGGGTATTAAATATGGCATTATGTAAATGTGATAAATCACATATTGTCATGAATAAAATATCAAATATTTAAAGTAAATTCAAAAGTCGAACAAAAATTTGAGCCGATCTACTTTATGGTACTCCCTAACAGTTGCACTAAAAACTCAAAACATAAGATTTTAGATGGTCCGAACAATAGGGAGTTAATTATGTTTTTAGGTTAGGATTTGATTTTACAAATGGAACAAAAGTAGTTAATTTTCTAAAAGCATTATTTTCATTAAAAAAGTTAAAAATAAAAATCCAAGAACATCATATGCTGTTGAGAGGAAATATTGCCCTCAAAGAGACGACGGTACCGCGAACAAGTGAGTAGGGCTGTCAAAATCTTTAAGAAGCTCATGTTCGATTTATTTGTTAAGTTAACGAGTTGAACACAAACATCATTTTTGTGCTCGATATATAAACGAACCGAATACAAACAATTGCTTGTTCGTTCGTGTTCGGCTAATTTTGGCATGAAATACTACCCATCAATATATATATATATATATATGTGGTTATAACCACCCATT
>JXCR01140520.1:1855-48721 GCA_002079205.1 Phalaenopsis hybrid cultivar
TGGAAAATTTGCTTGCACCCGTTATCGAATTGTCATTCTTCTTGGGAGAAAACATATCAATTAAAGTGCAAGAGCTCATGCTTTATCTAATAAATCCCTTCTTGAGTGAGTCATCAACCTTTCTTTTAAAATACAAAGTAATAGTGATATTTTCAATAGCAATTTGTTATTACACAATTTCCTGTGTGCTTCAACAGATTATTAACCAACAAGCTCGAAAAAAAGTAAGAACTAGAATGCTGGAAAAAATACCACATTAGAAATAGCAGCTCACTCTCCAAAAATATAGATGCACTCTCTAAAATTTTCAAAGCAGATCCAGACACCAAACCAAAAGAGGGGATTTCTAAAATTTAATTATGCTCACTCTCAAACTAAAGATTGGGGAAGAGGAAAATAATAGATGGAATCAAAAACACCACTTCCTAATCACAAGCAAGAGAATAAGGGAATAATAATCCCTCCTCCTAAGTCAACTCAACATCAATTGGAGGATAAGAATAAGGTATCATGACATTAAAGCCAACTCAACATCAATTCGACAGNCCCTCCTAAGTCAACTCAACATCAATTGGAGGATAAGAATAAAGTATCATGCATTAAAGCCAACTCAACATCAATTCGACAGCTCATATGCATCTGATGTGCAAAATATTAATAAGGTGTGATCTATGAACTTCACTCTAATAAATTTCGGACATAATAAGCTGTCGAAGATCAACTAAAGAGAAAAAATCATTGCAACATGCACTATCCATGTTAACCTGCCCNCGAGTGCGCAGGAGAATGGGTTCCTTCGTCGCAGGGAGGAGGCGAGCCGGCGAGTGCTGCTTTGGTGCGGGAGACGGGATCGAGCGGGGTGGAAGATGATCGAAAATGAGGAATGGCAGCGTCTTCGGCGTCGGAACAGGGCGCTTCGGTTCGTCCGAAGGGAGAATCCCGTAAGTAAGGAAGATGATCGGGATCGAGGGAGACGAGGGAACAGAGGTCTTCGGTCCAGTGAGATCTTGATGGCGGAGGAAGAAGGCGAGTCGAATCTTGCCTCGAGCGAGGAAGGTTCTCGATGCAGAGGGGAGGAGCGAATCAGGAGTTTTCGGAGGAGACCGTCTCAAATCGTGCCGAGAGAGGAGGGAAGAAGGTGAGCGCGGGGGGCGAATTAATGAAAGGAGCGGGGTCGAGAGCCGTTACTTGAAAAGCATTGGCGGGGAATTGAATTATTTCCTTTTAGGCACACTGCTTAAATGGAAAAGTTTAATGGGGGATTAATTGATAAATTTGAAATTTAAAATTTGAAATCTGAAATCGTTTAGCCTGCGTTAGGCTTGAGTCCAGCCCAAATTGCACCGAACATCATCCCGTTAAATTAAAAAAAAATGTGCATTGATATTCGTGTCATTTGTGCGCGCGTGTAACCCTAGCAATATGGGTGTCCTTCCTAGCTAAAGTTGACGTTTCAGACGCGTCGGTGCAGTCAGTTTCGTCATCCGCGGTCGTCCGGACGAGTTCGCCGACGGACGAGTCGATTCAAGTCAAAGTCGCGTGTGATGCAGTGAGTGTGTGAAATGCGTCGTTAGCGAGTAATCGAGTCACAAAGGGTTCACTTAAGGCTGTTTGATCCTATAGGAACTCATTTTCGGGCCCTCTGCATGTTGATCCTTAGCCCTTGCAACTAAAAGTTGAGTGCTTGGAACCACTCATGCGGAGTTCTTCACAAAAATGAGTGAAGAAGAGGTTTGAAATTCTACGGGTGGGCTCCATTACTAGTCCTCTAGGATGGTCAAGAAGGAACTCCTAAGGCTAGATTATTTGTTCTGAGAGTATGAGACTAAGACCTCACTAAAATGAGGTCAACAGCATGTCAATGCAGTTGTGTTGAATACATTGTGTAGGAAGATTTACATACATACCACTCAATTCTTATGTATTTATACATCTAACACCCAAACTTCAATTCTTACATATATGACACATTATCTAAGCATGACAATGCATATTTTTTTTTAAAGTTAAAATAGTGATGGTTTTTATGTGATATGAAAAATTTGGGTGGTATGAATGTAAAAAAGCAAAATATAGGTATTAAATATGAAAATACATAAGAATTGGGTTATATGTATGTAAATTCGTTTGTTTATGGTGTTTGCACCACACCTTTCTGTTGACATTTCAGCAGACATTTTGATCTCAATCTTTTGCAGTTTAAATAAATTAGCTTAAGAACTTATATTTCCTTATTCCCTATCATCTTTTGCAAAAATGTTGCAGCCAGAGGTTGGACGATTGTGTTGATCTGGACGATTTTAAAATCTCCAATGAGCATGACATTGATACCACAGGTCTAGTATGTAAGTCTTACCGATGCTTCACCGAAATTGCTACTGCATATTATTTGGATTTGCTAAACTTTCTTTTTGGCAGATGATCATTTTTATATATAAGCGCGCTGTACTCTATTTCCATTCCGTGAGACTTGATTCATGTATTGTTGGACTTTTTCTGAGGATATTATGTCCAACTCCCATCTCAAAAATGCTGACCTGAGCAGTTATCACTAATTGATACACAGAACGCATCTTCACATTCTGGAAAAACGATGCATCAACTTTTTATGCTTTACTGATTGTCGTAATTTGAATTCCAAACTACTATCTGTTAAGTCTGATTCATAAATTGGATGTTGTGCGGGAGTTTTTTTACCTGGACAGTTTTCTCGTAAACAAATAGCGGGAGGTGAGAGCCGGGCTCAAAACAGTCCCGTTTTCCTTTCTTATTATTTCTTTCCAATTATTCTTTGTTCCTTTTTAGCACTTCCCTATATATATGTGTATTAGGGTTTGGATTAGTAGGGTTTGGTGAGTTATATTTCATATTTCTGTCTGGACAGCCGTTGACGTTCATTTTCCCCTTCGAGAGCTGTATTTAAGGGATTGGGTGGTGCTATGACTCTATCTTTCTCCCGAGGTGGTGATTATTTTCCTCATATCTCTTTCTGCATCTCTCACATCACTCCTTGCTGCCGCACCTTGCTGCAGCCGCCTGTAACAACATCCCAATTGCTATTTTCTGCTGTTCCAGCCGCCTCCATCACCTTCTCCTCCCTCGTCCTTGCTGCCCTTGCTGTCCCAGCCTTCCACCTTCTTTGCCGAAACACACGATGTCTTCTCTGTTCTGTTTTGCTGCTGTCCAGCAGCCCAAAACAACAACATGCTGCTGTTTGGACTGTCGCCCTGTGCTGTCCTGCTGTTCCAGTTGTCCATAACCTTTGCCACCCTTTATCCATAGTCCGTAAACCTATTTCCTACTTTGCCGCCGCCTATCCGAGCTCCCTAACCGTCACCATCACCCGGGATCCGCCCTCACGCGAGTTTTGTGTTGTGTGTGTTGCATTTTTCCTTTCAATTGTGTTGATTGTAATCTTATATTTGCTTTCAGTAATAATATTTGCTTTTCCTAATATGGTTTGGGTTAACTCTGGTATCAGATATGCTTTTTTTATGCGAGTTTTTTCTGCTCAACATTTAAGTACATGGGTATTGATACTACTGATTAACTAAGGCAAACACATAAGAAGCACACATATACTAAAGTGTTACTTGCACACCTGTCTATGCATTTTCTAAAAGATGAGGATTTTACCCTTGTTTATGAAACTCTTACTAATCTGGGAGCTTAATTGCTTCCCTAAGATTCTACAGAATTGCGAAACGATTGAATTCCACGATCTTCGCAAGACTCTTACCAGAAATCACGGTCCCCATGTTCTTGGATTCCTGATTTCTGATTTTAGCCTCTTTTTTCTTTCCTTTTTACTTCTCTAGATTTCTTTTCTATTTTCTTATTTCTAATTAGGGTATTTTCTATTAGGAGATTATCTATATGTTTTATTTTCTATTTTGAGGACTTACCTTTGTTTTTGGTGTTTTGAGAGATTTTATTCTTTGATTTGTGATCTATGAAATATTATATATTTTTTTTGCAAGAGGTGTGTCTGTATCTTGCTCAAGAATAAGCGTGTCTCGCCGTCTTCTTTGTCTGAGCCCCCATTTTCAGCTGGGACAATTGCTGAACTTGCCAGATCAGCTGTCCTATGTTGACCTCATTTTGAGGTCATTACTCTTTTTCTTCGGATCCTAGGATCTAGCTCTAGAGGTTCCTATTGACTATCTTAGAAAACTAGTATTGGAATCCATCCCCTTAGAAATTCCAGTCACTTCCTAATTCTCTTGTGATGTCTCGCATTGATGACCTCAAAATCATCGTCGTAAGGTCGAGTGGTTAAGGACTATCACGTGGAGACTCAAGGAAAAGTTCTCAATAGGATCTCAAACCCTAGGAAAACCTCTTCATAACTTTATCATCACACACATACAAAATGCACAAAATTCACCAAGTTGCACAAGATCGGACTAGAATTGAGCCTAAAAAAGGGTGAAAATGCGAACTTCTCTGGAAAACCTCTGATGACGAAATGGACCGCGCCAACGCGTCCGGGATATTTTTTTTAGCTAGGGAGGACACCCACATTGCCATAATTCTGCACGCGAGCAAATCACACGCAAATCGATGAATTCGTCAAAATGACCTCCGACGACGAAACGGACTATGCTAACGCGCCGGAAAGTCTGAATTATCTAAAAAAGACATTTATTTTGTTATGCTATGACACACGAATAAAAGTATACAAACCAAATTTTTATTTTTGAAATATTAAATACTTTTAAATTTATATTATTAATTATAATATTATTTTTAATCCTAAACTCTATTTGCCATCTTTTTCGCACACTTAACCTTCATTTGACCCCCGTGACTCTATCAGGTGTTTGGCTCGCTCTCTTTGCGTGCCCTAGCTCCCTTGGACGATCCACGCAGCTGCCTCCCTTCTCTCGACTCTTCTCCTTCCTCGCGTAGCCGCTCGACCTTTCAACTCTCTAATCGCACGAGCTGGGTTGGCCGACCCTTCTTCTTCTCGAGGCTTTACCTTCTCCTCCTTTATGGTGACGATTCCTTTCTCGTTTCTTCATTCAGCCACGACACTGTGCTAGGTGCAGCCTTGTCCCCTTTCCTTGCTTATAAAAGCCCTTTCTAGGGCACGATGGTGGGTTGTTGAAAATTTTGAGAGGAGAAAAGAAAGGATTTGGGGCATCTTTGATCGTGAATATTTGCTGTTGTATTTCTAGAGGCTTTTCAGGAGATTTAGGCTCTTACATCAAGGTTTTAAAGAGAGATTTTTGCTGATTTTATTTTCTTAAGGCTGGTTCTTGAGTTTGCTTTGAATCTATATTAAAAGGTATTCCTCTTCCTCTTTCTTTCTGCAAGCATTCAAAGGAGATATGTGATTACCCTATTCTCATGCCTTGGGTTTGATATCTATATTAAAAGGTATTCATCTTCCTCTTTCTTTCTGCAAGCATTCAAAGGAGATATCTGGTTACCCTATTCTCATGCCTTGGGTTTGATATGCTCATAATTTATGAGGATATATTTTAGAAATTTTGTTCTGATGATTTCTTTCCTGGCGATATAAGTAATCTTTTTTAAGCTCTGTCACTTGGAATTGTTCCCTGAATGCATTCTCTACTGCTCCTGAAATTGGGAAATTAAGGTTGCTTTAAGAATTGATTGAGTTTAATGTTAAAAATGAGAATGGCTATAGANTCTTGGCGATATAAGTAATTTTTCTAAGCTCTGTCACTTGGAATTGTTCCCTGAATGCATTTTCTACCGCGCCTGAAATTGGGAAATTAAGGTTGCTTTAAGAATTGATTGAGTTTAATGTTAAAAATGAGAATGGCTATAGAATTGGGGAGCTGGAACATATGAGTAAAATGCATGAATTAGAAATATGTTTTTCTGGAAAATGTGAAGGATGCTTGGGGGGGGTTTGAATTAGGGAAAACTGTTGATGAAAGGGAGATGTCTATTGTCCTTATTTGTATGCCTAGCAATTTTCAATATATGATGTTTCTTTTGAATAAATCTCAAGAAATATGATTCTTCTCTTCCTCATTTCTACTTTTTCTATCTTTCTGATGCTGCTTATATTCATACATGTTAAATGGAATAATTGNCGGGGGGGGGGGGGGCTTATTTTTCTTTTTGAATTAGGGAAAACTCTTGATGAAAGGGAACCATACAAGGGATGTCTATTGTCCTTATTTGTGTGCCTAGCAATTTTCAATATATGATGTTTCTTTTGAATAAATCTCAAGAAATATGATTCCTCTCTTCCTCATTTCTACTTTTTCTATCTTTCTGATGCTGCTTATATTCATACATGTTAAATGGAATAATTGNGTGAAGAATATTGGGGCGAGGGGGACTTGCACAACAAAATTATTTGAACAAAAAGAAAACTCAGATTTAATTTTCTTTTTGAATTAGGAAAAACTGTTGATGAAAGGGAACCATACACGGAATGTCTATTGTCCTTATTTGTGTGTCTAGCTATTTTCAATATATGATGTTTCTTTTGAATAAATCTCAAGAAATATGATTCCTCTCTTTCTCATTTTTACTTTTTCTATCTTTCTGAAGCTGCTCATATTCATACATGTTAAATGGAATAATTGTTGCTGCCCTTGTTTGAAATGCATGCTGGAAGAAATCTTTATGTTGGAGAATTATTTTGGTTGCCATGTTTCATGTTATTTCCTTATTCGAATCACATGAGGAATCAAATGTTGATATGGAACTTGACTTTTGAGCTCTTTATTATTGTTACCTCTGTTCGGATGGGTGCGAATCTTGGGTTTTAAAGTATTGAGGAGTTTACTTTATGTTGGGCTCGGTTTGCTCCTGTGCTGGGCTCGGTTTGCCCCCTGTGCTGGGCTCGGTTTGCCCCCTGTGCTGGGCTCGGTTTTGCCCATGTGCTGGGTTCGGTTTTGCCTCTGTTCTGGGCTTGGTTTTGCTTTGAAATGACTTAGCTTTGCCTCTATGCTGGGCTCGATTTATGCCTTATGATGGCTGAGTTTTGGTCAATTGTTGGGTTAGACCTTACTTTCGGGTTGGCCTTATGTTAAAAATGTTTCGGGCTTGGTTTTGTTTTGGCTTGGTTAGGTGTTGTTTTCAGCACAATATATGGTTTGGTTTTGGGCCCTAATGTAGCCCCGTTTTAATTTGAAAAATGGCTCGATTTTAATAATGATGGAGCCCTGTTTTAATAAAATGTATGTCTCAGCTTGGGATTTGATGTTTGGGGCTTTGTTTTGCTGTTTCTTTGAGACCTTCTACGTTCGAAATGTATGAACAACCGAAATTTTGTTTCTAGGACCTTTTGTAGTTGCTTTGAGTCCTGTTTTTGTTCCTTACAGTTGCTATCCCTCTTTTCGAATCATATGTTGGAAGGAATGTCGTCTTTTGAGAGCTTTTAAAATTGATTTCAGGAAGATTTACTTTTGTTCCCGGTTTCTTCCCATGTTCGAAACATCTGCAGATGAAAAGATGTGATTTTGAAGCTTTTTGGGCTTGCTTTGGGGCCCTTTGTTGCTTTTCTAGGCCATGAGCCTTTCGGTTGTGAGCTTTCCTGTCGGTTGGTGGTGTCTCTTTGCTGTCCCTGGCCGTGAACTCTCTCCTGTGGCTCCTTTATGATGAATTTGGACTAGTGGTTTTCCTTTGCTGTCCCTGGCCGTGACCCCTCTCCCGTGGCTCTTTTATGTTAAATGTGGTATGGTGATTTCCCTTGGCTGTCCCTGGCCGTGAGCCTCCATGCCTTGGTTCTTTGATTCTCTTTTGCTTGCTCTTACCCGAGTGCACGTAATTGTGATTTCCCTTATATTGGGCTTAGTTTGCCCTTTTGGCTGCTACCCCTGCTTGAATAGGAGTTAGTAACTTCTTTGAATGTTCCTGGCTGTGAGCATTTCTTGTAATATCCTTCTGTTCTATTTAAATGTTTCCTGTTGCCTAGGTGATGAATATTTGGCTGAATGTGCTATTTTGGGACTGAGTTGAGTTTTTTCTGTTGTGTCTACCTGTGATCCTATTATAGTTTTAATTTGGGCTTGGCTGTCCTTCCTTGGTGCCATTGCCCGTGAGCTTGATGGTTGATTCCCTCTCTGTGTTCTTGGTCCCTCCTTGGTGCCTTGACCCGTGAGCTGAACTTGGATGGGCTTCTTCTGTTACCCCTACCCGTGAGCCTATTTTGGGTGGTTCTCCTTGCTGCCCCGGCCATGAGTGCTTATGTGCGATCCTTTGGAAGATGTGGGGTTATGTGGCATGGGAACTCTTTTTAATTTAATGCGAAATTGAATATTTTGATNTCTCCTTGGTGCCTTGACCCGTGAGCTGAACTTGGATGGGCTTCTCCTGTTACCCCTACCTGTGAGCCTATTTTGGGTGGTTCTCCTTGCTGCCCCGGCCATGAGTGCTTATGTGCAATCCTTTGGAAGATGTGGGGTTATGTGGCATGAGAACTCTTTTTAATTTAATGCGAAATTGAATATTTTGATGTTGGTGAAATAAAATTTGTTAATTCTTAATGTTTAAAAGAATTCAAAATCCTCATTTGCAAGGAACGATCTGTTAGATTTTTGGAAAGGTTTNATATTTTGATGTTGGTGAAATAAAATTTGTCAATTCTTAATGTTTAAAAGAATTCAAAATGCTCGTTTGCAAGGAACGATCTGTTAGATTTTTGGAAAGGTTTTTGGGGCCAAATTCTGCGGGTTTGGTCATTTGCAATAAAAAAAAAGAGGAAAAAGAAGAAAAAAGAGAAAAGAAATCTTTGTGATATTTGTGAAAGTTTGGAAATGGTTTGGGGATTTCTAAATTGTACATTTTGGAGATGTTTAGTGGTTAGCAGGGAAAGCGTTTTTCACCCCTTTTATCCATTCGAGAAAGTCCCACCAGTCGGATGTTTTAGGCTAATCTGGCTTTTCTTTTCTAAATTTATTTTTTGGAAGAGGTTTGGTCTTCTTTTTCATTTCTTGATTTTTGATTTGCTTTCCTTGATTCTTGGTTTAGTTTTTTGGCGCTTATGTCCGTTGCATAAGTGCGCATATATAACCTTTTGCTATATATGAAACCATCAAGCAAGGTTGTAAGTAGGTCGATTTTTTTTTGAGGCTTAGGGTAGTGATGACAAAGGCACGCCGGTGGTAAACCAGAATGATATTCCATCCCACGACATCAGGACCCAATTCTGGGATCTGATAAACTGTAGGATGATAGTATCATTCATTGACACAAGACTAGCGGGGGACCCGTATCTTCTTAGGTTGTTGGCGGTCCTACGCCCGACGACGTAATCGACTCGTGGACAATCGTAATTTTTCAAAAAATGATAAGAACAAAACATGATAAGAGCAAATACAATATTTATAAAAAATATTTTACTACAAAATTGATATAATTTTGTTTTGTATGCCTGAAATCCATGTGCATGCTAAAATATAAATTTTTAATATATTGTAATTTGATTGTTCACTTGTTGATTACCAATATCGGGCTAAGAAGTACTGTTCTAAGTTAGGTTTAGTAGGACACCCTTCTAGTTGAGTGACAGACTTTATACATCCGGGTGACCGTTGGTAGCCTTCGACGTCTCTCAAGTACAAATATATAGTATCTGAGCCTAGCCCCGCTTGCGGTTTTCTTACTTCAGATTTTTCTTGGGATTTTATCGAAACTTTTGGTAAAGCACTCGTGGTCTTTTTCTGGGATCTTTTCGTGTTTTCGGTGACTTTCTTTGAGTTGCCATTTATTTTTTTTACTTCGAGATTTCCGTCGTGAGTCATTTGCCGATTTTCTCGAGTTTTCTTTCGTAATGAGTCATTTGCCACTCTTTCTTGAGTTTTCTAAGTGGTATTTCTTTTGTTGATGCAACTCATGCTAGTTCATTTCTTAAAATTTTGTCACTATACTTCTACCGGCTACTTTTACACACTATACCTTAGAATAGAAGGCCAGTAGTTGGTTTTCATAGGAGGTATCCAGCAGCAGAACGTTGACTAAACAATTGCATATACCCTTAAAATTAACATCGAATCTGAAGGTGCTACGACGGGTAGCTTGGAGCGAACACCGTGGGCAGCACGACGGGGACACACAGAAGAGCAACTTCGAGAAGGATCTGCAACATCAAAACAAGTTCACGTCAACTAAATATTTTCCTTAGATTAAATAACAACCCATAGGACTTCGAGGTAGTTTGCTTAGCGCAACATAAATTCTCACCTTATCTTCTGGCTTTTGCACAACCCTGTTGTGCAATTATAAGTCCTAACTTTTTTAGGATTCCAAGGTTACCGTACGGTACAGTGTAAATCCTCCTATCTTTTTAGGCCATTCGCACGATCAGATATCTTGCAAATATAAGTCCTAGATTCTAAAATAATTGCAGGATTAAACATTGAATAAAATCATTTGAAAAACATAAAGCCAAACAATATGATAGTTGAGAAATCACCAGGGTATCCCTTGGATCTGTGATATCCCCTACTTTTCATTCCTTTGGATTCCTTAAAATAACTGTTCCTGTTGGAGCCACTCCCATTTGATTTTTCCGTGTCCAATCTTGGCCACCTAAACTTTGAAATCCGAAAAACAAAATCACTGATCTTAATCGAGAGCTTTCTTAAGTGACCCTGGTCATTTAAGATGTAATTAACTATAGAGACTTGCCTCTATAGGGAACTTGGAACCCAGGTAAAATAAACCTTATCTAATCCTTATATTAGGTAAGGGAACTTGCCGACCATACATAAAAGTTTTTGCAGACCAAACGAATGTCACAAACTTCTTAGTTTAGGTGGTTGAGCCTACTGCTAAGTGGTATGCTTATCCTTCAGGATAGTGTATTACTTGTGGTATCGTACTCAACTGTCTAAACTATTTAATATGTGAGACTCGTTTAGTCTCATCTATTTTTAAAATTAAAATGTTACTTTAAAAAATCATATTTATATTAAAAGTATTTTCATATTCTAAAAAAATCATCCCTTTTCATATTTTCAAAAATAACGGCCGAAATCCTACAATAGATTTTGTTGCTTATTTGTCATACCCAAATCTCCATTAAGTGTCAACTGCGGTGCGATAGAGACGGACGATTCAGTAAGACCAAATTTTTATCAACACTGGTTTTAACTTGCAAAATTAGGACTCAGTGGGTAAAAAAATCAGTTTAACTAATTCACCGCAACTGCACATGATTCATTTCCTTTCATAATTCACTCATATTTAGATATACTAGAAAAAATAGAAATCATGTCATCAAAATAAGTATACAAGAAATCATTGATCAAAATATGTATACAGAACTGCTAAATCTAAATATAATAAAATATATATCCAAAATTATATACACCGTCTAAAACTATACAACGCAAAAGCTGAACGTGTCACACCAAGTTACTCACCTGATTGCTCCTTACCATTTCAACAATATGGAATGAGCGCATACTCAACAAAGTGTCGAGGCTAAATAAAGATTTTGTAGACAAAAAGGAAACAACATGCACGATCATATGTAGCTCATGCACATATCCACAACACGTCACAAAATTCTATAATCGTATTGAGCATGTAAAAGAAAAGTCATATTGTCGGCTATTTCTTTGAAAATAAGATTTTAAAATTTAAATTTTGGAATTTAATATATATATAATATAATTTTAATTTTGTGAAAATGGTATCTTTTGTTTTTTGAAAAAAAATGAGACTGAATAGATCTCATATATCTAGTAGTTTAAACAGCTAAACACGATAGCATAAATGATATATCATCTTGAAGTGTAGACATATCACTTATTGGTAAGTTTAACTATCTAAACTTAAAAGTTTATGACTCTATTTTGGTCTGCAAAATTTATATCTGACAAATTCCCCTACCTAATACATAGATTAGATAGGGTTTAGATTAATCTGGGTTCTTAAATTCCCTATAGGAGCAAACCCCTATAGTTAATTACATCTTAGACAACCGAAGTCACCTAAGAAAACTCTCGATAATGATCGGAGGTTTTGTCTTCAAGAATTCAACGTTCAAGTTTCCACGATTGGTCATAGGAAAAATTAAATTGGATAGGTTCAAATAGGAACAGTTATTTTCAGAATCCAAAGGAACGAAAATTAGGAGATGCCAAAGATACTGAAGAAGATTCAGTAACATCTCAAACTAATCTATGGTGTGGTTTTACATCTTTGAAAGAGAGATTACTTGATGTTTCAGTCCTGCAAATTATTTAAATGTTCGAGACTTATATCTGTATATCATATGCAAATAGCCCGAAAAAAATGTGAGGATTTATGTCATACTAAACGACGACCTCAGGATCCTAAAAAGTTTAGGACTTATATCATACGATATAAAATCATATAAAGTCCTAAAAGATAATGTGAGGATTTACGTCGTGTCAAACGAACAACCTCAACGTCCTATAGGTATGTTATTTAAATCTATCGAAGTTCTGCATAAACTTATCTTTCTATTTTTGGTAGTTGTCTCGATCGTTATCTGGAGATGAATCGTCAATCGACCACATCATTGTTTGGTTTCGAGAAGAGGAGAGAGAGAAGAGAATAATAAAAAAAATCATGCCTCGAACGGCCTATCCTAGGGGATTGCACAAACATACTAGAAAAGTAGCAACTAAAGCATGAATACTGGTAAATATATATAGTACAACAAAGAACAGACAAAAGAAAAGGCTATGCTGTAAGAAGTGACAGGGAAGTGCATGAGATATATAGCGAAGTGTAGTACAATGCAAAATAAAAGAAAATGTGCAGAAAATAAAGTATAGAAATTAAATAAATAAAAAAGTACCTGATCAAATTTTGCTAAAACTCCAAAAACAGATTGCAATTATATGATATAAAGGGGTTAGATAAACATTTGCAAATTATCAAGGAAATGTTAAATGATGAGCATATGAAGGTTTCAAGATGGGATATTAGATTTCAATTTGGGGATAGGCTCAGACTAGACCTTTTTTCTCTCTATCTCGATCCCACAGGCAACTGATATATCGAAGTCAACCTATCAACATCAACTAAAGGTCACCAACGAATCACCCCTATAATCAGGCAGCACTAGACCCCATCATTTAAAAGATGTGTGAATGGAGTAGTATCTGAACTCATTGTAGTGCACCTATACGTGAAATGTAGTATCTGAATTCATCAACGTATAATACATATGTGTGTGAAATGTAGTATCTGAATTCATCAACATATAATACATATGTATGTGAAATGTAGTATTTGTCGTGCAGGGTGTAGTGCATGGATATATTGTCTACAATATAAAAAAGGTAATGTGATGATACTTAGATCCATCAAATAAATGTATGTGGTGTATCTGTATGTAGTATGTAAGATATACTATGTGATATATGAAATGTACTTGTAGGTGATATGCATGTATTAGTCAGGATATAGTGTTTACAGTGCAAGGTTGTATCTGTTCTCTTTGTGAATGTAATATATGTGCAGTGTCTGTGGTATCTGTTCTTCTATGGGTGTGGTATCTGTTCTTTTGTAGGTGTAATATCTGTACAAGGACTTGTAATGTTTGTTCTCTTCTAAATACCAATTCTCAGGTTTTTTGAAAGGGGCTAGAGCTGTTGATGATTTAGGGGTGAAAGGGCATCACACTAATTGAGTATTGATATTTATATTTCAACTACAAACAAAGCTGTCAAATGGTTCTTTGCATCATTGCCTGTCATCCCTCGTCTCGAACTAATAGGCCAACTCAATATTTCATATGCTCATTTAACAAATGTTATACATTCTATATTAAGAATATGAGAGAAGTATCTATTTAAGCCTTTATGTAACATCCAACTTCCACTTCTAAGCTTAAATTTTAAAGCCCATATATGATCACTACATGCTTTATCAACTTTCCTGAGATAAATATGCTTAAAGCCTCATATTTTCACATTCAAATTCACGAAATTTATATAACCAGAAAATCAATTCCAACAATACCTTGAGGATTAACTAAATATTCCTCCCAAGTTTCAACTTATGTATTCAAATAGGACAACAAAAGGTACGAGAATTACAATTCCAAAACAAGCATTCGAATAAAAAATAATCCTTCATTTTATGTATTCGAATGAAGCAGCAATGAGCATAGAAATCAACACCTATCTGTTTATTTAAAATCAAACAATCGATCTCAATATACCTTCAAACAGAGGTAGTAAGAAGAATGGAAAGTTGCATCTCCAAATAAGCATTTAAAATCCAAAGAATGATAATCCAATATATGTTCGACTAAGAGCAGCAATAAGAACAAAAGCTGCAATTCCAAATTAGTTCCCAAATCATAAAGATAGTTTCCAACACATATTTAACCAAAGGGAAGCAAAGGGAGCAAAAACCGAGCCCCAAACATAATTTTCAAACCATAAAATAATTTCCGGATGCTATTTAAATAAGGGACAGCAAGGAGGACAAAAAACAGAGCCTCAAATGTAATTTTCCAAACCAGAAAATAATTTCCAGCTGCTATTTAAATAAGAGACAGCAAGGAGGACAAAAAACAGAGCCTCAAATGTAATTTTCCAAACCAGAAAATAATTTCCAACATATGTTCGATCAAAGGGAAGCAAAGAGAGCTTTTAATAAGATTTTAAAATTTCCTCAAACCACACAGAAATTGTCTAAATGTACTTCTTCATAAACCGAGCCCCAAATATACTTCTCAAACCAAAAAATGGTTTCCAACAGGTATTTAAACAAAGGGGAAGCAAAGAGAGGAAAAACCAAGTTCCATATATATCTTTTCAAACCATAAAAATAAATTCCAGCAAGGAGCAGGGATTGAAACTGAACCACAACAGAGAATAGAAACAATAATCAAATTCCAACAAAGAGTAGGGATTGAAACGAACCGCAACAAAGTCCGTGGGTCGAAACCAAACCTCAACAGAGGACATAAACAAGAATCAAATTCCAGCAAAGAGTAGGGATCAAAACCGAATCGCAACAGAAAATAGAAACAATAATCAAATTCCAACGAAGAGTAGGGATTGAAACCGAACCGCAACAAAGTCCAGGAGTCGAAACCAAACCCCAAATAATTGTTCAAAGTCTATACATAGATCTCAACAAAAGAACGTTTCAAATGAAAATGGTTAGAGGTACAAGAACGTGGCTCTTAAATGAATTTCAAAGCCAAAATATCGTTTCCCAATTTATTTTTTGAAAAAGGGATTAAGGGAAGCTAAGAATCATGGCTTCCAAACAATATTTTAAAACCAAGATGCGATTTCCAGCACGTATTTGAACAAGGGACAACAATAAGCCAAAACCGAGCGCCTAATGGGTAAAAAAATGATCTCCAACATATATTTAAATAGGGGTACCAAGAAGTACAGAAATTACAGCTTCAAAATAGATGTTCCAAACCAGAATAATCTCTCCATTATATGTTCAAATAAGGGGCACCAAGAAGTACAGAAACCGGCCCCAAATAATTGTTCAAATGCCATGTATAATTTCCAAAACATAAATTCGAATGAAAGGACGGCAGGAAGAACAAAACCGAGCATCAAACAGCTGTTCACAAACCAAACAACACTTCCAACATAAATTCGAATATGGATTAATAGGATAAGCAAAATCAAATTGTCAAATAACTATTCAAAACACAACAATTCCAATAGATTTTTTTTCACCAATCTCATTTCGAGAGACCTATAGAGATAAACCAAAATTCTCTAATAGGTATCATATGTCCATAGGTCTAACTTCCTCCTCCTATATAAAATTAAATTTAATATCCAAGAAACACTCCCAAATGTAAACCAAAAGAGGAGGTCAAATTTGCAGGTGGAGGTCTACTTTGGAGTCTAAAGGCCTTCGTTTAAGTAGAACTAAAACTAAATACATGAAATGTAATTTTAGTAGTAATAACTCTAGTGACAGAAGTGTGACTTTGGGTGATCAAATTATTAAAATGTGTGAACGATTTAGATATCTTGGGTCCGTTGTCCAAAGTGATGGTGATATAGATGGGGATGTTAATAGTAGAATTCAAGTTGGTTGGTTGAAGTGGAGGAATGCTTCGGGCCTTTTGTGTGATAGAAAAGTACCGCTAAGACTGAAAGGAAAATTTTATAAGACGGCGATGAGACCTGTAATACTCTATGATGCTGAATGTTGGCCTTCAAAAGAGAAGCATAATAATAAGTTAAGTGTTGCCGAAATGAGAATGATTAGGTGGATGAGTGGCTTTACACTTAGAGACAAAATGCGAAATGAATATATTCGTGATAGGGTTGGTGTAGCTCCTGTGACAGACAAAATTAGAGAAAGTCGTCTTAGATGGTTTGGTCACATTAAACGTCGACTATCTGATGATCCGATTAGGAGAGTAGATGTTTTAGATTTGACTTGTGTTAAGAAAGGCAGAGGTAGATCTAGGAAGACTTAGGCTTATTGTATTAAAAATGATCTTAATTTACTAGAACTAAATGAAAATATGACATTAAATAGGACGCAATGGAGAAAAAGGATTCATGTAGCCGACCCCACGTAGTGGGATTAAGGCTTTGTTGTTGTTGTTGTATCGAAACAAGCTTTAAAGATTCATAAGGGTCATAAAATCTATTGAGAATATCACAGAAGAAGAAGAGAAAAAAAAACTTACCTCCAAATGTTTTCAGAAACTTTAGAAAACTTAGAAATAGTGAGCAAGACAATCTCTGGATCCAGAAATGAAAGGAGATAATCCTGAAAGCAATTGTCAGCTAACCGAAGTTATTCTTTAGTATACTAATCAGAGAAATCCAACCCAACAAAAACTCTCCTCGAACGACTTTTAAAAGCTCAAAGCAAATCCCAAACAAGAACTTTTCAAATCGTTCCAAAGAAATTTTTTTTCTCCCCCTTTTTTTTATCCTTCCTTGAAATGGGTATTTATAGCCTGCGAGAGCAAAGGGCTTCATCGACGGTGAGGAAAAGGGAGGTAACGAGAAGCACCTCAAAGGGCAAAGAAATTCATCAAGATTCAACATAGGGGGGTTATCAGACTCGTTTAGGCGGGAAAGTCTGTTATAACGGGCTACCGACGAGGCTACCGGCGACGAAGGCTCGGAAAGGGGAGTGATGACCGACAAACCGGCGAGGGATTCCAGGGTTCGGCTAGGGCAGAGGATAGAAACGCGAGGGAGAAGTGAAAAAAATGTTTTAAAAGATTATATTTTATAAACAGAAACTTTATAATATATATATATAAAAAGTTAATAAAATATTAAATTTTGTGTGATCAACTCGCGCTCGGAGCCCCGACAAAATAGGTGTCATGCCTAGCTAAAATCGACGTCCCGGACGCAATAGTGCAGTCCGTCTCATCATCCGGAGTCATCTGGACAAAGTCGTCGGTGATCGAGCCAAATTAACTTTAATTCGCGCGTGGCGCGACATACGAAATTATTTTGGCCCGATCGGAGCCGTTTGACGAATATACTAATGATCGGTCCTCACATAAGTGACGATCAAAGTCAAACATATCACTCGTAGTGGCAAGTCAAACATCGCACGCACCACGGTGTCTACCTACGTCTTTCATATTTCTACAGGAGCTCAATTTGAGTTTCAATATGTCGGCTTTTCACTCGACTCAATTGAATATTGAGGATCTGAAACCGTCCATATGAGACTGCAAAGAGCGAAGAAATGACTTGAATTTCAAGGGGGTGTGGGTCCCAGTCTAGTCCTCTAAGAGAGTCAAAATAGGGAAATCTTAAGGCTAGACCCTCGGGTATCTAGAGAAGGGGAAAAGAAGACCTCTAAAATGAGGTCAACACATATAATACAAAGAATCAGTGCCAGCTATATGAAACATGTATGTCATTTATTCATTATAAGCATATTCATAAAAAATTCGTAGTCATCACTAGTAATCATAAGAATGTTATTTGTAATTGTATAGGTCTCAACTATTTTTATTTTATGCCATGTCATTTAGTCGTCACTCAGCTCGAAAACTACACTAACTATTGATAAATGTTAAACTCTCCTAACATAACAACTATCAATTCCCTCCATAGTGCAATGATTCCTTACTATCTGTTCCCGTCTGATCCCAACATTTTTCAGAGTTTCATCTTTGTCTGAATGTCAGGAGTTGAAAATTCGTTCATTCCCTATCATCCGCATTTGCAGGTTTTCATATATTAGTCTAAATATAACAACACTTGTGATATTTCTTAAATCATAATTTTTTTATAACAAAATTTTCATCAATAGACATTTCATTATCATTCGCATGAATCATAATAAATGAATACCTGTAAACAATGATTTCATAAATATGTTTATCAAATTCATAGTAGAGTAAAATCATAAGTATCAGGTGACAAATCAAATTTACATTCCTACAGTTTATACTCATATTTATCCAACAATATGAAAAAAATCTAAAATACTATTATGTCAAATATAATCACATGAAAACTTACAGAGAACTATTTTTCTTTTGTTAGTATATGATTATTTAACTTGAATTGACGAAGCAGTTTTATGACCATTTTCTCTAAGCTTTCCTCGAGCTGGCTGCATCATGTAAACTATCTTGAAATTCGTAAACCTCTTCTAATTTTATGAAATCTTGGCTTATGACGTGATTCAACCACAAACATAACTCATTTATGAACTCTTACCTTGAAAGAACTTCTCTGCATGACCAACTCTTCTTCGATACTTTCTATTTTTCTTCCCTTTTCTGCTATTGGCTTAACCCATCCTTGCAATTTGCGAAGTGGATCTACAGGAGAGCGTAGCTTTTGGTTTAATAGTCTCGTGGTTGTTCCCTGAAAGCTACATTAATAGGGAACACATTGAATGCTTGAATTTGTGTTAAGTATCAAAATGGAAACGTAGGGAAGGAAATGAATGTTCCAATTAACACAAAAATAATGTTCCCTCTTACCAATTTCACTTTGGAGCCCTAAATCGCCACTTACAACTCCTTGCTGGTCTTGCCAATCACACATGCTGAAGTGCTCGGGTCGCTGAAACCGTATAGAAGGGAATCAAGAGAGGAATGGAGAAATAAGAAGGCTTCGAAGGAATTTTTCTATCTTATGATGAATCTCAGCCCTTTGTTTTCATCCCACAGCTGTGGTTGCACAAATATGTCGGTGGCTGCAGCGATGATGCGAGATTAGGGAGGATAACCTAGATTAATTAAGGGTTAAACTTATAACTTCATAATTTTATTTCTTTTTATTCATATAAAAATCAATTGTGGTGCTATATATCAAATTAATCGATTTAACATGTAGAATTTTATAAAATTTATTTGGTCGAATTTTGAGGAATGCAAAATTTTAGTTATACTTTAAAATTGTTAAAGTTTCTTACTTGTTTCTTAAAGTAGTTGTTACAGCTCTCCCATCTTTATAAAAATTTGTCTTCAAATTTTCTGAGTTTACTAGAACAAAAACAGATATTTCTGTTGCATTTATTTTTTATATGGAGCTTCTTTTTTAAGCATGTGTTTTTCTTTTATCTTTACAAAAAAAAATGTTTATTCCTCAACTTCTTGACATTTGTTTCTAAAATTTTATTAGGCTCTTCAATGTAAATTAAATTTTTGTGCATGTCAATGTCTTCATGTGAAATCTTCTAGTCCAGATTTGAAACTCATTTTCTCAACATTGAAATATGGAATACATCATAGATGTTTGAAATATCAACATGTAAAGCTAGCCTGGAAGCAAATGGACCAATCATTTCTATGATTTTAAAGAAACTGATATATATGGGACTCAACTTGCTTTCCAGACCAAATCTAGCTACATCTTTCATTGTTTTGACTTTTAGAAACACAAAATCAACCTAAAATTCCACTGCTTTGTGTTTTAGGTCATAATATTTTTGTTGTCTATTCTGAGCAGCTTTCAAACTGTCTCTGATTAATATGATTTTCTTTGTGGCTTCATGAACTAACTTAGGAACTAGCATTCGATGTTCGCCCACTTCAACCTTACTTAGTGTTTTTCTGCTTTTCCTGCCATATAGTACTTCACAGGAAGTCATTTTGATACTGAATTGATAGCTATTATTATAGTTGAATTCAATTATCGGGATATGATCTTCCTAACGGCCTCCAAAGTCAAGGATACAAAATGCTCTACTAAGATGAATTGTCTTTTTTTATTGTCCCTCAGTTTGTGGATAAAATGTCGTGCTAAGATGAAAATGTGTACCCAAACCTTTCTGAATGCTTTCTACAACCTATAGTGAATCTTTCTTTTTTATACGAAATAATAATTTTCAAAACACCATGTATTTTGATAATTTCTTTTACATACTATTTTATTAACTTTTTCACTGAAATTTTCTATCAAATTGACAAGAAGTGAGCTGGCTTTGTTAGTCTGTCAATAATGACCCAAATACTATGATGACCATGTCTAGATCTAGAAAATCCCTTGATGAAATCTATTGCGACTTTTTCTCATTTTCATTTCGGTATAGATAATAATTGCACCAATCTGTTGGGGTTTTTATGCTTAGCCTTTACAATTTAACAAACTCGACATTTGACACATATTAAGCAAGATCTTTTCTTCATACTTGACCACCAGAACATAGGGCTGTCAAAACGGCTCGTTGTTCGCGAATAGCTCGTGTTTGGCNCAACTTCAAGTTCTTGTATATTTTATTGCTAGGATGAATTGTATAGTTTGAATGATAAGCTTCATATAGGTTTTTTTTGTCTCAAATCAGTATAAAAAGGTAATCACAACTATAACTTGTTTCTGATAAAACTATTTTTTTCAACAGTCGTATTCGAACTCTTTCCTGATTGAAGTTATTTTAGGAGTTTCAAATATTCACAGCCAACTCTCTAAACTAATTTAATTTTGTCTTTCGGAGTAAATTTGCATGGTCAACTAATGTAAATACCTACGATCTATTGGTCTTCTGGTATCAAAATGTAATGCACCAATTTCTTTTGCCAATTTTAAACCCCGAGTAGATTTATGTTTTAAAGTATCAAGTTATATTTGCTCGGCTAAGATAATACTGTATGTCCAGATCATGTTCCTTTATCTCAAATTTAACTCTTTTTTGTGTAAAAATGTGCTTCGAACTCTAATGTTAGTGAATTCTCACATTTAACACCATGCAAATAATGTCACCAAATTTTGAGAGCAAAGATTACAACAACTAACTCTAAATCATATGTCGGATAATTTCTCCCATGTGGCTTCAATTGTCCGGATGTATAAGCTATTACTTTTTTATTTTGCATTAAAACTCATCTTAAGCCTCACCATGATGTGTTGCTGTAAATCTGAAATCCTTTTGTTCATGATGTAATAATTACTACTGGAGCAGTGGTCAAATATTTTTTTGAATTCTTGAAAAATGTGCTCACATTTTGTATTCCATTTGAATTTAATATGTTTTCTCATTAGCTTGGGTAATTACATAACTATCTGTGAAAAACCTCAAGCCAACAAAACTATGCACCTTTGTAACATTTTTTCGTGTAGGTCATTCCAGAATTACTTTCTCCTTCTGAGGATCTATTGAAATTCCTCGCCTTTTGATAACATGCCCCAATAATGCAATGCTCTGCAACCAAAATTCATATTTTAATAACTTTGTATATGGTTGATTCTGCATCAATAGCTTTAATATTATTCTCAGATGCTTGATATGATTATCATCAGTTCTTGAATATATCATGCCATCATTTATAAAGATAGTTACAAACTGAACCATATAAGGCTTGAAGATTCAATTCATCAAATCCATAAATAGAACATTAGCATTAAGTGAAAAGACAACTAATAATTTCTAATGGTCATACCTGGTCCCAAAAACTATCTTAGTTATATTTGAATCCTTAATTCTGACATGATGATATCTCGATCTCAAGATCAATTTGGGAAAATACAATATCTCCTTCCAATTGATCAACCAAATCATCGATCATAGATAATGAATATTTATTCTTGATTGTCACATTGTTCAATTATTTATAATCAATGCACAACTGCACACATTCGGTCTTCATCTTGATAAATAATACATAAGCACTCCCTTGTTCTGATAAAACATTTATCTATCAATTCCTGCAATTCTTTTGAAGCCATCCTAAGGAGATTTGAAAGTTGCAGATGCCCATGTCCGCACATCATTGCCAAATTCAACTTCTCGTTTTGGTGGTAGCCCTAACAATTCCTTGGGAAACATCTTAGAGAATTCTGCAACCACCGGGATGTTCTTTAATTCATGTGCATCTTTATTCAATATTATAATTTGGCTAGAAACACCAGTTCATCACTTCGCAAGTGCTTTCAAACTTTCATTGCACTAACCAGGGAAGATTGTGCATTCCTATCTCAAGATAAATCGAACGACTTCTCGTCAGACAATGTAAACTTTAATCATCTTTTCCAACATTCAATTGTAGCAAAATGCTTTACTAACCAATTCATTCCCACCATAACATCAAAAGTTTAAAGTTGTAAAGTGATTAATTCTGCTAACAACTTCCTATCGAAAGTATAAAGTGCACAATCGCAACATATAAAATGTCGACAAACTCTTCAAAAATGAATAATATGATGCACCAGAATCAAATAAAATAATGCTAGACTGATCTTAAATTAGAACCATGCCTGTAACCACTTCTTTAGATTCTTTGGCTTCTTGAGGGGTAATTGCAAATCGCTTAACATTGCTAGTTGCTCATTTCGATGCTTTGAACTGCTACCACTGACTTGAGTTGAAGACTCTCCTAAAAATTGAGTTTTGTTGGACTGACTACCTTTCAAAATTTTTCTGGCCTGTCATTGTCCTTGAAATGCCTGCGGTTTGCTGCATTTTTTTTTTTCCTGCGGACAGTTCATCTGAAGATGCTCTGACTGTCCACATTTATAGCACTTTCTTAAAACTAGCAAGCACTGCCCAAAATGTCTTTTTTCGCACTTCTCACAAACATACCTTTCTGATTGTGGTTGCTTTTACTTATTTTTTGATTTAAATTTCTTCCTATGGGGTTTTACTTGCCAAAATATTTTCTCTTACTTGCCTGAGGTTACTATCGTTGACTAGCGAAATTCAACTCATTTTCAATTCGTTTGACTCTTTTAATCAGCACTGAGAAATCACTGATTTTTAAACGACGCCAAACTCAGCCTCAACTAATCTATTGAGACCACATAAAGATTTGTAGCATTTTATTTCCTTGGTACTGACATAATGAGGTACATATCTGGAAAGAGATGTAAACTCTGCCTCATTACTAGCTGATTATGACCCATGAGTGAGATTGAAGAATTCATCTTAAAGTGTTTATTTGGATGAAGACAAAATGAACCAATATTTGAAGACTTTAAACAAATTCTTTCCACTGAATCCACGGAAGTGGTGTCAATTGAAATTTCTCTCTATGTTGTTTCTTTCACCACCTCTTCATCTCACATTCTAACATGAAAGTGACTAGCATCACTCTCCTAATTTCCATATAAATCAAACAATCCAAAAATTTTTCCTTCTTTAAAAGCCAACCTTCAAGAATAGTAGGATCACTGACATTTTTAAATGCAAGTGGTTTGAATGTTTGAAAGATCTTCAAATATCGATTAAGTTCTGTACTATTTTCAAATCTGGGCCCGTGATGGTAGATCTTTTAAGAGTAGTCATTTTTTCAACCACTTGTGATATCAACCGAATAATGTCCGGAAACTTGGTCATTTTAATTTCTTCATTTGTCCATTTTAGCTTATATTTTTTTGCTCTACAATTAGCCTAGGACTGACCCTTAGTACTTTCTGATTCTTCTCTAGGCATATTCATCTGTATAAGCACAATTAATTATTCAAATGCAATTTATCATATAAGAATTATGTCGTGCATGTATGATATCTTAAGTCATATACACTTCTATCATTCTTTTCATTCAATAATCATGCCCTGATACAACTTTCTATCATACATCAACTAGCCCCTTCTTAAGGGTTAACTGCAGTGCGATAGAGACAGACGATTTGATAAAACAAAATTCTCACCACCACCTGTCTTGACTTGCAAAATCAGGATCTAGTGAGTAAAGAATTAGTCTAATTAAATTGCCACAAACATTTATGATTCATTTTATTTCATAATTCACGTATATTCACATATCCATGGAAGCATAAAAATCATATTATCAAAACATATGTACAGAGCCGTTAAATCCAACTTCATAAATTATAGACCCAATGTTTTGTACAATATCACAAACTATACAGTGCAACAACCAAGCACATTACACAAGTTTACTCGCCTTGGTGCTCTTTACACCTTCCTAGAAGTCAACACTATAAAGTGTGCTAAATGCTTGACGAAATCATCAGGGCTAAATAAAGATTTTATAGGCAAAAATAAAATAGCCTGCATGATCATATGTAGCTCATGTACATATTCACAATACGTCATAACATGCTAAATCATATAAAACATATAAAAGAAAAGATATGTGATGAAGAGAATCAATGAGAACTGTATGAAATATGTGTTTCATTTATTCATGTGTAATAATAAGCATATTCCTAAAAGTTATAGCCATCACTAGTAATAATAGGAATGTCACTTGTAATTGTATATGTTTCAACCATTTCAATTTCATGTCATGCCTACGTCGTCTAGTCTGAAGGCTATATTAACTATTGATAAATGTTGGATCCTTCCAACATAATAGCTATTGATAGCCCCCTCTTGTACCAATTGTTTCCTACCATTGATCCCCGCCTGATCTCTCCAGTTTGAGGAGTTTTGTCATTGTCTGAATGCTAGGAGTCAGGAATCCCATCGTTCTCTATCATCTATACTTGCAAGTATTCACGCAATAGGCTACCTATAACATCATTTTGTGACATTTCATAAATCATAATTCTTGTATCGATCATTCATTGTAGGCATTTCATTTATCCAATGCTTGAATCATAATAAACGAATACCTTCAAGAAATGATTTCATAAATATATTCAACGAATTTATAATATAACAAAATCATAGATATTGTAGGTGACAAATCATGTTTACATTCAAGCAGTATGCAGATATTCATCCGCAATTATGCCTATAAAATTCAATATTTAAAATTTTAAATGCAATTGTGCCAAACATATTCACATGAAAACTTACAGAGAGTTACTTTTTAAGTTAGCATAGAATTATTTTCCTAATTTGAATAGACAACACTACAAGTTTTCATAGGCTCGCATCGTGCTCGCCGCCTAGTGTAAAGTATTTGGAATTAGTAAATCTCTTAAAATTTCATGAAATCTTGACTTATCTCATGATTTAACCGCAAACACAACTCATTTACGAATTCTTACCTCAAAAGGACTTCTCGATATAACCTATTCTTCTTCCTTCTTTCTCTCATCCCCTTAACCCTTCTCTGAAATTTGTGAAATATACCTAATAGAGAGCGTAGCTCTCGGTTCGACAATCCCATGGTGGTTCCCCAAAGCTAAATCAACAGGGAACACATGGAATATTTGAATGCGTAGCAAATGTCAAAACAAAAACGTAGGGAAAGAAAGAAATGTTCCAATTAACATAAAAATGATATTCCCTCTTACTAATTTTACCCCAGAGCTTTGAATTGCCGCTTGCAGCTCTCTGTGGGTTGTGCCAATCGCGCCTGCAACAGCGCTCGAGTCGCTAAAATGCACAAGAAGAATCGGGAGATGAATGGAGAAATACAAAGACTCTGGAGGAATTTGTCTATCTTGCGATGAATCTCGACCCTTCGTTTTCTTCCCACGTATGTGGTTGTGCAAATAGGTCGGTGGCTATAATGATGATGTGGGATTCAGGAGGATAACTAAGATTAATTAAAGGTAATTAAACTTGAAATTTTATTATTTTATATCTTCTCATACGTTTAAAATTCATGCGTCGTGCTATATATTAAACTGATCGATTTGGTGTTTATAATTTTATAAAATTGATTCGATTGACCTCCAAGGGGTGCAAAATTTGGAGTATACTTTAAAACTGCCAAAATTTTGCCTGTTTCTCAAAATTGGTTGTTACATTATCTCCCTCCTAACGTCGTCAACCATCCCTTATCCTCCTTTTTGTTCCTTTCCACAACTGCCTCCCCGCAAATCCAACGTTAAAATGCCTTTTAGGTGTCATAGAATTGTATCATATAGTATTAGAGCCCGACAAATCTTAGATTTTTTAGGTTCATCTTTCTTTTCCTAATCCAAAAAAAAAAAAAAAATCCCAAAATACCCAACTATTCATACTATAATTCCTAGTTGAGACCCTTAAATTTCAAAATCCAACATTTCTACGTCCACCAAAATTTCACGTCGACAGCTATCACCAAAACCTAAAAGCCCCTAACCAACCTTGAATCGAAATCCTACATATGTCAGATATCTAATCAGGAGAAAATGACACAATGACGCTTAGGAAAAATCCACAATGAGGTATCTAAGAGCTTACTATAGAGGATATGCATTTAGAAATTCTCTAATTACAATAGAGGTTTGTCACCTTCAAGAGGAATCAATCTGATGAGGTCACCCATAGCCATAACGGTGACTTGCTAGATTGAAAGAAAGAAGTGAATTCCTTTCACCAGACAGTTTTCAGTAACGAAGAGCTCGTACTCTAACGATCTGACATGAAATACTAGTTAAGCTAGGATTTTGGAATAAATGTTGATTTACCTGAGTTTGATGGTTGCATGGATCCAAGCAAAATCATTGAGTGGCTTCAGATAGTGAACTGATCTTCGATTATAATGACATTCCACCCGATAGGAGGGTCAAATTAGCCGCTATTAAGTTAAGGAAGAATGCTTCTTTATGTTGGGAGAACTTGAAACTCTTCGACAGAGGGAAGTGAATGGTAAAATTACTATTTGTTTTAAATATGAAATGAGAGATGCAACACAAATACTTTCCCTTGCATTAAGGATTTGCTATTTGATACTATAGTTAAACCCAAACAACAATATAACAATAGCAATAACAAACCTTTATCCCAATAAGTGGGGCCAGCAAACAAATATTATACTGAAAAACCTAATAGGTGGTTACAACCAACACACTTAAAAAAGAAAATACATTAACATGACAGACGGCTAGGGTGAATCTCGTGTGGTGGTCGTAGGGGGGACATTGGAAATGTTGAGATATCAATTGGCGGTTGGAACAACAGGGCAGCATGGTGCAGCGATCTAATATCAATAATTTTCTACTTGGGGGAGGCAATAGTGAGAGGGAAGTGGGATAGGGGCAACAACAAGTCCAAAAGAGAAGGTGGCTAGGAGAGCAAAATACTGCAGGCAAAGAGTGGTTTCTTGTAGTTCCGAGCGACAACAACAAAGGAAGTAGGTGGGAAGCGATGCAAGTTGGTTGAGGAATTGTGGATTGCTGTGTGGGGTGGCAGCAATGCTGGAAGGGCAGGAAACTACAGGAAAAAGTCAAAGTGTGGTTGCAGTAATGAAGGGTGTTCTGAAGCAATGTGAGAATGATGCAGAAGGGGGTACCGTCTGGAGATTGACATACAATCGAATCACCACGTTGAACCCTATGATACAACTCTCGAAGGAAAGAAGAGACGCCGACAACTGTTCCGATCCAAAACACACAAAAAATGCCAACCTAAAACATTGGAAATAAATGTATAAGCCCTTGATAATTTTGGACTGGGCCCACAAATATAAAGAGGTGCCATACTCAAAATATGGTGCCGATAAACTCTCTCTTGCCTGGACCAGTCGGTTTGGCCTCTAGACGCAAGAAAGGGAACCCTCGCTCTCGTGAGTCCTACTTCAGAGGAGATGCTTATGTGTCACTATTTTCATAAGACTCCATCGGCCGAGCTTGAGAGATCCTTTTGTGGAGGAATACACAACTGAGTTTGAGCAACTTATGTTGAAGTGAGGGTTAGTGGGGCTTGATGAAAATACTATAACACGATATCTAAGGGGATTGAGATTGTCCACTGACAATGTGGTATAGCTGTTGTCTTATTGGACATTACAAGATGTCCAAACCCTGAAGGTGGAGAGGTAACACAACAGTTTCAGGTCCACACAGTCTCCAAACAAAGTTCAACCATTGGATTTGACAGCAAGAGTGCACCTAGTGAAGCACCCATGCTAACCCAATCAAAGGAGGAACCTATACATAGTGGAGAAATGGTGGAGCCCTTCAGTACTTCCAAATCCATCGCCGCCAGTAAATGCTTCAAGTGTTATAATTTTGGCCACGTGGCATTCAGTTGCCCAACTATGAGGGTAATTTTTTCACCGAGCAGGGAGCAATTAAAAAAGTGGATAGCGGCACATGAGAGGATAAATACTTCAAAGAGAAATCTCAACTTCCAACCGACAAAGATGAGACACTAGTGATTCAAATTGAGCCCACGAGAGACTTTTTGGATTAAGATCGGTTGTTCGAGAAGGTAGTGAGCCTGAGAAGTTGGTATTAGAAAAAGGGCAGCTTCTATTGAGAGAGTCATTAGATATCCTGATAGACTATTCATCTATTGGGTGGTTGCCACTGAGAGTGGTCCAACATGCTACATATTTTATTCTAGAGTTAGTTTCTTCAGATAGACTTGTTGATTGGATGCGCAGAGCTGAGCACAAGAAGTGGGAGAAACATGTTATATATTTAATGGCTCGAGACTTGCCTCGTTAGAAGGTCTGCCAATTTGCAACTCCAACTTTGGTTGTGCCAAAAAAATGGAAGGATATTTATTCTATCAAGATAGTCCTTGTAATGATGAATGTGTATCAGAGTTGCTTGGAATGAGTGTGAACATAAGTTTTGCCGTAGAGTTGCCTCAGACACAATAAGATATTGATTTTGTCATTATGATGGTAGACCTTTTTTCATATAACATATTTTGTTTGATTCCACAAGATAATGGACACATCACATCTTGCAGACGTATACTTGAGCAGTTAGTTTATCTTTGTGGTATACTCACAAGCATTACTTCATACTGATTTGTAAAATTCTTTGGCCACTTTTGTGGGGCTTTGTTAAGTACGTTAAGTACGTTAAGCACAAAAATTTAGTTCAGTTCAGCAGTGCACTCGCAAAAACAAATGTCAGATAGAAGCGGTGAATCATAACTTTGAAATTTTTTTAAGGTTTTTTTTTTGTAAAAGAACTTTCAACAGTGGGATCCATGTCCCACCAGAGAAAAAGAATAAACCTCTCCTACATAAGGGGAATGACGTAGGATCTTCATTGCCTTTGTAAGATTCCACATAATCGTGGAACAGCTGAATTCTGCCTTCACGCAAGTCTCCTGAACCAGAAATCACGGTTCCCGCGATCCTAAACTTTCGATTGCTGATTTTAGTCTTTTTCTATCTTTTTCTTATCCTGAATTCTGTCGGCTATTTTTTTTTCTTAAAATAAGATTTTAAAAGTTAAATTTAGTATAATATATAATGTAATCTTAATTTTGTGAAAATGATATTCTTTATTTTTGAATAAATGATGAGACCGGATATACCTCATATATCTAATAGTTTAAATAGTTCAGCACGATACCATAAATGATATATCATCTCGAAGGATGATCGTATCACTTATTAGCAGACTTAACTATCTAAACATAAAAATTTATGACTCTATTTTGGTCTGCAAATTTATAGCCGATAAGTTCCCCTATCTAATGCACAGATTAAATAGAGTGTAGATTAATCTGGGTTCTTAATTCCCTGTAGAGGCAAACCCCTATAGTTAATTACATCCCAAATAACGGGAGTCATTTGAGAAAACTCTCGATAATGATTAGAGGTTTCGTCTTCAAGAATTCAACGTTTAAGTTTACACTATTGCTTATAGGAAAATCAAGTGGGATAGATTTGAATAAGAACAGTTATTTTCAGAATCCAAATGAGTGAAAAGTAGAAGATGTCAAAGATACTGAAGAAGATTCAATGACATCTCAAACTACCTGTGGTTTGACTTTATATCTTTGAAAAGAAAATTATATGATATTTCAGTCCTGCAAGTTATTTAGATATTCGGGGCATATCTACATTTCAAATATAAATGCCCCGAGGAAAAGTGAGGATTCATGTCGTACTTAACGACGACCTCAAAATCCTAAAAAGTTTAGGACTTATATCGTACGATATAAAATCGTAGGTCTTAAAAGATAATGTGAGGATTTACGTCTTGCCAGACGAACAACCTCGACGTTCTATAGGTATGTTATTTAAATCTATCGAGGTTCTGCTGAAGCTCATCCTTCCGTCTTCTATTGTAGTCTCGACCGTTGGCCGGAGATGAATTGTCACTCACTCGCGTCGTCGTCGTCTCGTTCCAAGAAAAGGGATAAAGAAAAGAGAAAACCATGTCTCGAACGACCTATTCTAGGGTGTTATACAAGCATGCTAGGGAAACCATATTTAAAAGTATGAATACAGATGAATGTCTTTAATACGATGCGGTACAGGAAAGGAACAACTGTGTAGTGAAGTACTTTAACAAGAAAAGACTGAAGGAAAATTATGAAAGTAAAACGATATAAAGAAAATAAAGACTATACAGTAAAGAAAAGAATATACAGTAAAGAAACAAAACTGAAACAACTAAGTGTACCTGATTAATTCTGGCAATGTTACAAAACATATTACAATTGCATGAAATAAAGATGTTAGATAAATATTTGCAGATTATAAAAGAAAGGTTAAATGATAAGCATATTAAAATTTAAAATGAGATATTAGCTTTTAATTTGGGGTTAGACTCAAGCTAGACCTCTTTTTCTCTTTTATCTTGATCCCACAGACAATTAAATTATCGAAGTCAACCTATCAATATCAATTAGAGGTCACCAACGAATCACCTCTATAATTAGGTAGCCTTAGACGCTATCGTTTAATGGATTGGTAAACCCAATAATATCTGAACTTATTTTATTAAAGGTATAATGTGCATATGTGAGATAGTATCTGAACTTATCAGGGTGTAATGCGCCTACGTGTGATGCTAGGATAAGTGATGTATAGTATCTGGACTTATCGAGGTGTGGTGTGCCTATACGTGATGCTAAGATAAATGATGTATATTATCTGAACTTATCGGGGTGTGGTGTGTAGTATTTAGACTTTGAAAAGAAATGTAATATCTATTCTTGTAGTATCTGTCATGTGGAGTGTCTAGTGTCTAATTTGTGATATGTTACAAATGTAGTATCTGTCGTATAGAGTGTAATGTGTAGTGTCTATTGTCTATTGTGGTACTTATCATTTTGTGGAGGTAGTATCTGTTCCTTGTGCAAGTGTAGTATCTGTGTAATAGATTATTGTGTATATGTTCTTTTCTAATCACCAACTCTCAAGCCTTTTGAAAAGGGTTGGAGCTGCCGACGACTTAAGGGGTGAAAGGGCATCTCACTAATTGAATATCGATTTTTATATTTTCAGCTATAAGAAGAGCTGATCAATGGTTCTTTGCATCATTGCCTGTTACCCCGCACCTCGAACTGATATCTCACTTTAATGATCTATATATGTATTAAACAATTTTAGATGCTTTCACATTACAAGACCGAAAGAAACAATTTGCCAAATATTTCCACAATATTAAATTTTCATTTCAGGTTCAAACTTCAAGCATATATATGTATAAAAAAAATAATAATAATTGTATAATCTATATACAAATCTCTAAAGAAAGTGTGCTTATATTCTCTGTTTCGACTTCAATAGACCACTATGATGACAAATTTTGAATTTCCAAAGTTCTGCTTCAATAGGTTAAAGTGAAGAAAATTGCAAACTTCCAAATTTCGATTTCAATAAACAAGCAAAGAAAACATCCAAAATTCCTTGTTTCGGCTTTAACAAACCAAAGCAAACATCTCCAAGATTTTAAAATCTTGAAGTTTAACTACAATAAGCCAAAACAAAGATCCCAAATTCCAAAGTCCCAAGTTTCCATGCATGTGTGAAGTAACAAGTGTGTTAAGATTGAAGTTAATATGTTAAATATACCAACACATAAAAAAAATTCGCGTGACACGTATGTAAACTTCTAGGGATAAGTAAAGAAAAGCAACATATCCATTATTGGCATATTTGTGTAATATATCCAATAGTATCAATAAAAGTAAGAGGGTTCTTTACATGATGAATTGTGAATGCTCATAACAGAAGAGTGAAAAGAAGGATGAACTATAGAGAATTAATGAATCAGCCGCTATCAAAATAATTAACATCCACTTGAAGCAAGTGCTCAATTGAATGCTCAACTATCTTAAAGTAAATTATACGTAAAATTCTGAGAAAAGAATGTATACTTGATTCAAGGGAAGCCATCCAAATTACTTCCAGCAAACAAATAATAAATCCAACAGTAAAAAAAATGAATCAAGCAAATGAATGCAAGCTTAACCGTGAAACCCCCCTTTTTCAAATTAAACCAAATGGCTACCCAAATCATTAAACATTTCTAATATTTAAGTTTAAATAAAGAAAGTAACATGAAGCAAAATCGAGCCCCACATAAGGGCTAAATCAAACCCAGGAAATGACCAAAAGAATAAGCCACCACTAAGCCAAAACCGAGCCTCCAAATGGCTACCCAAATCATTAAACATTTCCAATAATTAAGTTCGAATGAAGAGAGCTGAAGGAAGCAAAATCGAGCCCCATATAAGGGCTAAATCGAACCCAACAAATGACCAAAAGAACAAGCCACCACCAAGCCAAAACCAAGCCACTTCAAATAAAGAGAGCAACAGGAATCAAAATTGAGCCCCACATAAGGACTAAATTGAACCCAGCAAATGACCAAAAGTACAAGCCAAAACCGAGCCTCCAAATGGCTACCCAAATCATTAAACATTTCCAATATTTAAGTTTGAATAAATAGAGCTACAGGAAGCAAATTCGAGCCCTACATAAGGGCTAAATCGAACCCAGCAAATGACCAAAAGAACAAGCCACCACTAAGCCAAAACCGAGACACCAAATGGCTAATCAAATCTCTAAACATTTCCAATATTTAAGTTCGAATAAAGAGAGCTACAGAAAGCAAAATCGAGCCCCACATAAGGGCTAAATCGAACTCAACAAATGTCCAAAAGAACAAGCCACCATCAAGCCAAAACCGACCCCCAAGCTAGTATTCCAAAATTCCAAAATATTCCAATGGCTTATACTTGAGTAAAGGGACAACAAAAAGTATAAAACCAAGCTCCCAAAACTAAATAAATTCACAAATCTTCATTTCCGAAATAGAGAACAGTTGAGAAGCTCAAAACAAAGCCTCAAAGATCAAGCAAAACTGAATGTCCAACCAAGAAGCTCAAAACAGAATCTCCCATGAATCAAATAAATCCAAGGATCTCCATGTTAAAGCAATGCAACGAGAAAATAGTAGTCAAAAGAACTCAAATATTTCCTGAGATTTCAATATATTTTTCCAACAACCTACTGAAAATCTACTGCATTACTTCCAGCATGAATAAGTAAAAGCAGCCATAATATAGATATTCATAAGAAAAACTTTACTTCTTCATCAAAGAGATAATCAAACTAATATATCATTTCCATTTGATCTATCAATCTCATAATCCAAAAGAAGCTATCGTATGGACAATTAATTCAGAAATTAAATAGAATTTGGAGCTGATTTGAAATAAACTCCATGGTGTTAAAGAAGGTAACTACACCAAATAATCAAGAATAATTGATAAAAAATAGATTGAGATCTTCATCTCTTTCACTAATATTTCGTAGTCAGATTGTAGAAGTAAATAAAATCTGACCTCAACTCCTTGCTAACTCAAGAACGAGAAGAGTAAGAAAAGCCACGAAACAGAAACTCCCAACAGAGAATGAGCTCTCACACTGTCTCCTCAAAATTTTCAGAAAAAATATCTACCAGCCTTATTTGCTTTCCCTAAAGGGGTATTTATAGCCATCGAGAGGGCAGTGGCTCACGACAAAAAAAAAACACCCCAAACTCAAGAACGAGAGGGCTACCAAATTCATTGCGCGGGAAAAACCGTTACAAGAAAATGACCGACAGTTATGATCGGAGAAGAAGGTAAGCCGCCACCGAAGATGAATAAGGTGACCGGAGAAACCGAAAATGGGGCCTCCTTACTCGGCCGAGAGGAGCAAAGGGAGAGCTAGGGCACGGTTCAGTCCCAAGAGGAGAAGGGGAGGCACACGTGTGAGGAGATGTTAGAGTTTAGGGCTTTTAAAACCATTTTTATATATAAAAAAATATTATTATTTTTTATTAAAAGAAAATATCAAATTTTGTGCAACTTATTCATGCGCGACCCCCCAACAAAATGAGTGTTCTTTCTAGCTAAAATTGATCTTCCCGGATGCACCGACGCAGTCCGTTTCGCCGTCCGAGGTCACCTAGACAAGTTTGTCGATGATCGCGCCAAATTAACCTTATGCGTGTTGCGACAAATGAAATTATTTTGGTCCGATCAGAGTCGTCCAACAAATAAAACATAAAAAAAAGTTGACCGGTCTTCGCTTAAGCGACAACCAAAGTCAAGTAAACTGCTCGCGATAGAAAGTCAAACGTCATACACGTGGTGGAGTCCTCTTATGGTTTTCAAATCCCTATGGTAACTCAACAAGAGCTTCAATATGTCGACTTTTAATCGATTTAACTAGATGTCAAAGATTAGAAACCGTCTATATGAAACTTTAAGGAGCGAAGAAATGGTTTGAATTTCTAAATATTGTAGGTCCCGGTTTGGTCCTCTAGGAGAGTCAAAATAGAGAAATTCTAAGGCTAGATCCTAGGGTATCTAGGGAAAGGAAAAGAAGACCTAAAAAATTAGGTCAACACTTATATCTTTTCAAACACTGTCGGATGCCTCTACCTCCTTTTTGAAGGCTTCCACTTTTACCTCCTCACAAATCCACCTCCAAAATACGTTATAGCAGTCATTGAACAATTTCACTTACTATTATTTAGATGTGAAAAAGGTTACCTACTGAAACCCAACTAGTAAGTTATTTGTTCATTTGGATTAAAACTTTTTCGTCAGGCACACCTCTTGTCTTACTTATTTATACGGTAAAGTTTGTTTACGTAGAATCACATATCTTGTTAAATTAGTTTATTTATGATTGTGCATTTTTTTCTACTGGGTATCGCCTTTTGATTTATTGAAGCATTTTGTGCTGGCTTACCTTTTGGATTTAATTTGCTTCCCTTGGTGTTATGCTTTAAATTTCAGTCTTTGTTTTTTGAGATAGTTGTCTTGGTCCTAGGATTTTTGCTGCCTTAGGTTGAAACAATTTCATTTATTTCTCTTTAGCTTTGGCATGGATCACCATAGTTTAAAGTAGGGCTGCGAGTACTTTTTCCAACACCTTGCACCGGCTTTTATTTTTATTTTTTTCTTTCTTTTATAACTTCATTGATGGGCTTATTGCAATTCTGCTTTCACAAATGCACATTCAACAAGTTATCAACACTAGGTGGCAAAATTATATTTATACGTGATGGAGCTACCCGGGAGTCCTCTTTCCACGGTTATGTTACAGTACCGTGATTTTGCTATAGTACCGTGATTTTTCTACGCTACTGCGACCTTATATGGATTTGGCGCCTCATTTCAATAGTGGGCCCAATCCTAATTAACTAGGGCTTATATATTTGATTCTTGTGTTTAGGTTTTCAACTTGGCTGGTCTTTCTATTCAGGACACCCATTAACATCCTGATTTCTCCCTTTTTTAGGTTGTATCCTAAGGCGGGAGGTGCTCTAATTGTAGCTCGTCCGAGGTGGTGATCTTCTTCCAAGGGTTGTGGTGCTTCGGCTATAGCTTGTTTCCGAAGGAGTTTTTATCCTTTCCTGACTTCTCCGCAACCTTTCCTCCGCTATCACTGCCGCTGTCTTTGCTACGGCCACCGAAAAACAACCCTCCTTGGCCGTTTCTCTACAGCTTCCTGCTGCCCCAAAACTATGTTCTCGCCTCACTATTCTAGTTTCCGTCTTTAATGCCGGTGTTTCTGTTTAGGACAATCATCAATATTCAGGTTTCTTTCTTTCAACATTGTATCCAAAGGCGGGTGGTACTCTGACTGTAGCTTGTTCAAGGTGGTGATCTTCTTCCAAGGTCGAGTGATGCCCTGGCTATAGCTCATTTTTGAGGGAGTATTTATCCTTCTCCGACTTCTCTATCTTTCCTCCGTTACCGCTCTCGCCGCCTTCGCTGTAATCATCGTTTTCCTGCAGCTAAGGTTGTATCCTAAGGCGGGAGGTGCTCTAGTTGTAGCTCGCCCGAGGTGGTGATCTTCTTCCAAGGGGTGGTGCTTCAGCTATAGCTTATTTCTGAGGGAGTTTTTATCCTTTCCTGACTTCTCCGCAACCTTTCCTCCGCTACCACTGCCGTTGTTTTTGCTACAACCACCGAAAAACAACCCTCCTTGGCCGTTTCTCTACAGCTTCCGGCTGTCCTAGAACTTTGTTCTCGCCGTCATCACTATTCTAGTTTCCGTCTTTAATGCCGGTGTTTCTGTTTAGGACAATCATCAATATTCAGGTTTCTTTCTTTCAAAATTGCATCCAAAGGCGGGTGGTACTCTGGATGTAGTTTGTCCAAGGTGGTGATCATCTTCCAAGGGTCGAGTGATGCTCCGGCTATAGCTCATTTTTGAGGGAGTATTTATCCTTCTCTGACTTCTCTATCTTTCCTCCGTTACCGCTGTCGCCGCCTTCGTTGTAATCATCGTTTTCCTGCAGCTTCTAGTTGTTCCAGCCCTCCCTCTTTGCCACCATCACTGTTCCAGTCTCTCTCTTTGCACCATCACTGTTCCAGCCTCCCTTTGTGCTGCTGCTGCGATTCCAGCTCTCCCACCTGCTGCCATCACTATTCTAGCTGTCCAGCACCCTTCCCATAGCAGTCTTGCTACTATTCCAGCCGTTAAGTGACTTTCCCCTCAACAAACTTACCGCTGTCCCTGCCTTCCCAGCCTTCCCAGCCACCATATCTCCCCTCCCCACTCACTGCCAACCTCGGACAGCTGTTTTCGGCTGTTGTGCCACTGTTTTTCTATAGTCTAGCCCCTTTTGTATCCTACCACCAGCTTCCCATGCCCCCCCTACGACCTACACCACCATCTTGAAGTTGCCCTAGTCAGGATGATATGTCGTAGTTGTTGCTATTTCCTATTTCCACATGTCTGGTTGTAAATTCATATTTGAATTCAATAGTTATGTTTGTTTTCTTAATATTGTTTTAGTTAACTCTGGTAACAATATGTATGCGGGAAAAATTTTAATTCTCCTCCTAATTAGATTTTTATTGTTATGATTTTCGATTGCGTGATCAATACCATTCATTCTCTTAAACAACGATGAAATTTGGGGCTTACATAGACTTTAAAGTTCTAAGATTATTTGATGAGGGTTTGAGAAATTAGTCATGGTTTTGAAGTGTAGAGGTTTTTAAATTATGTGGAACTTGATACGTGAGTTTTTGATGATATTCAGATTATATTTAATGTTTTTGATAGGTGAAATAAATGGGTCAAACTAGTCTTTAAAGAAAGATTTCATATATCATCCATCATCTCATGCTTGATGAAGCTTGTTGTATAATAATTTTTCTGCTATAGATCTCAACTAATTGGGCAATAGTGAATTTGAAGACTATATAAAGCATCAGATGCAAGAATTAAATTATATAGCGAGCAATGAAACAAATGAGTTTGTTCACTAACATAAGCTCTATGATCTCTCAAGTTTTATGTTGTTTTCTATCTTGATTATTTGAACTTGTCAAACGTGTCTTTCTTTATTTCTTTGCAGGTCGTTGGCCTTCGGAAGAAGTACTAACTTATTTTTGCATTAAAAAAAGTGAAATGTTCAGGTATGTAGATGTAATATAAATTTTTTCTTAATTGTCTTATTAGTTTTGCTTGTTGGTCTCTCAAATTGTGCTCGTTTGTTTCATCTTTGCAATATTTTTTCATGTTATTGCTTCTTTTCCTATTTCCTCTATCATATCAACCCAACTACTCCTCTTCTTATGCCTACCCATGCCCTAATCCTTATAATGCCTCAACATGAAAACCTAAGTTTAACCGCTTCTACAATCTATTTGATGTAGGTTTACTCGGGGTTATGTTTTCTATTGAACTAATATGATGCTTAATATCAATATATGCAAAGGAAATTAAGAATTGACATATCACAAGCTGCTAAATAATTCAACCACGTGCTTTTCAATGTAACTCTAATTTCTTGTTCAATTTTCCAATACATGACTGACTCCTATTGCATGTGATTAGTTGCGGACATATAAGAAAGTGGTGAAAGGACGAAGAATAAAAAACAAAAAGAATTGACGATTGGCTCAAGATATGAGGTTAAATAAGATCTTGAAAGTTGGATTCTGATACACCTCGGGACTCAGCGAGCAAAAGATGGCGAAATAGAAATATATAGGTGAAAAAATCAAACAAGGATTGCTCCTACAAAAAAAAAAAAAACAAATGAAAACAAGCAAGATACGAGGGTGATCTACTATTCGAGAGGTAGCTCGGTTCTCCCACAACCCTAGACGTCACTAGGAACACCACATGAAGAAGAAAAAACACAGCAGCCCAAAAAACATGCATAAAGAAGACAAACCATAGTTTACTCCCTTTAATAGATTACTCCCACAACGATTCAAAACATTCCTTCCAACTCTCTCTAAACTCGTCCAATTTCTCCTCCTTGAGTATGTGATTGAAACCTTCTGATCATGGCAATCCCTCAATAAAATTCATCATCATTTCTTCCTAACGCTTCCTCAGTAATGCCAATGGCTGTAGTAAACTCCTGGTGTCGTAGTCAAGTACTTGTGCTGCTGACATGCATCGCTTTTTGTCACCATATCCTCGACATCTCTGCTCATTCCCACCCAATAAAGCTTTGTTGCTAGTCGACTATAGGTCTTCTGCACCCCCGACTGTCCCTTGATTGCATTATCATGAAACTCTTATAATAATCTGGGAATATACTTTGACGACTTGGGTATCACTAATCACCCACGATGAAGCTGTTGCTTTCCACCCAATGAATATCCTGGATGACTGTTCAGATCATGTAGTATCTCGGCTCTTATCTTCCTCAGCTCCTTATCCACTTTTCTCTTTTGTCTCAAGACTTCTCAATCTTGGACCTAAAGTACCGATAGGGTCGTCAATTGAGGTTCCTCCACCTTTCGTGACAGTGCGTCGACTGTTTTGTTTTCCAATCTCGACTGGTACTGAATCTTGAAATCATATCCAAATAGCTTGGATAGCCATCTCTGATGTTCCTTAGTCACCATCTGCTGCTCCAGGGGTTATTTTAAACTCCTCTGATTTGTTCAGACCAAAAAATTTGTCCCAACTGGTAGAACCGACACTTTTGAATGACCAAGACAATTGCCATCAATGCCCGTTCAAATACTTACTTTAGCCCGCTTTGGTTGTAAGAAACTGACTTAAGTAGTCAAGCGACCGCTGATCCTGCATAAGCACGACTCCCAATACGTACCTGACACATCCGTTTCCACCACATGATTTACTGAAATATGGAAGTGCTAATACCAGTATGCTAGTCACGGCTCTCTTCAGATGTTCAAATGCCCGTGTTGTTGCTCCCCTTCATTTGAAATTGTCTTTCTTCAATTGCTCCATCAGTGGCCATGCTATAATGCCATATCCTCTCACAAACTTTCGGTAGTAGTCGGGGAGACGGGGAATCCCTAGCTCCTTCAAACTTTTTGGTAAGAGCCAATCAACCATAGCCTCGATCTTGGACTGATCCAGCACTACCCCTGTTCTGGTCACTACATGTCTTAGGTACCTCAGCTGTAACTGCGTAAAAGAATATCTTTTTATGTTGGCATTCAATTAGTGTTCCCTCACGATCTCCAGGATTGTCCTTAGGTGTCCCACATGATCTGCTTTTGTACGATTGTAAAACAAAATGTCATCAAAGAAAACCATGAGGTAGGATTGAAAATCCCTATTTATGAGAGATTGAAATGTTGTCGGAGCGTTGGTGAGGCCAAACGAAATCACTAAAAACTCATAATATCCTTCATCTGTCTTGAATGCTGTCTTATGCACATTTGCTGGATTCATCCTGATCTGGTGGTATCTCGACTTAAGATCAATTTTTAAAAAAATGACTGCCACATAAAGTTCATCCAGTAACTCATCAATCACAAGAATAAAAAACTTGTCCAACACCGTTTATTTGTTCAAAGCCCGATAGTCCATGCAGAATCTCAAAATACCATTTTTTTCACCAACATACTGGATTGGAAAAAGGGCTCACACTTGACCTGATAATCTTGGCCTTGAGCACCTCTCGAATCAGCTTCTCTATCTCAACTTTCTGAATTTAGGCGTGCATGTATGGTCTGACACTGATGGGGGAAACACCCTCTTTCAAGGTAATATCGTGCTCATGCTCTCTCGGGGGAGGTAACCTGCTCGGCTGTTAGAAGAAATCTATAAATTTGCTTTAGGAGCTGCTGGGTCCTTTTAGGAAACTCTGCCAACACTGAATCTTGAATTTCCTTAATGCTCTACAACTTCACCGAATATCTCAACCCTGCTCCTCAAATCGACTTGACCATGGTTTTGAGCGATACCATAGTTTTGCATAAACGAACATCTCCTTTCAGCATCACCTTCCTAGCCTCCACCTAGAACTCCATCGTTAGGGTCTTCCAATACACCTTCTCCTCAAGCGTTCGCATCCACTTCATCCTCAAAATTATATTCGTGCTGCCCAAATCTAAGGGAAGGAAGTCCTCCACCACCTGTAGACCATACAGTGTCAGAATCAATCGCTTGTAAATTCCTCAACTTTTCTCCACCTTCACTGTCCCCATTATCACGTCAAAGCTCCTTGTAGTCACGATCTCCAACCCCAGCTTCTCCACGACTTGATTTGAGATGAAGTTATGTGTGGCCCCGCTATCTACTAGCACCATAATCGGCTGTTTCCCATTCCACCCCCCTAACCTTCATGGTGTGATTTGGGATACACCATCGAATTGAGGGACACCTCTGCCACATCCAAATGCAGATGCTCCTCCATCGCGCCATCCTATGATTCTTCGCTCTCCGTATCCTCTGTACTAAAAAAATCTAAAGGGTGCGCTCCTTGCAATGGTGGCCTGGGGCATATTTCTCATCACAACGGTAACATATTCCTTTTGTTTTTTTATCACGCACTTCTGCATTTGTAAAATTACCCTCGTGCGGGTCACTGTATTCTCCTTTGACGTTTCTTTCGAAATGACAGTCTGGGTCCTCGGTGCCGTGACTGTCAAGGTGCTTTTGTAGAATCCTCCAATGTTGCCGCCTTTGTTGTCTTTTTCACCTATTTCTTATCCTATATCATCAAGGTGAGCTCTATCATTTCTCTCAATCCTGGCGGTCTCAAGGGGCAGATGGCTGCTCGTTTGTCGGGTTTTAGGCCGTTCAAGAAATTTCATTCTAGTTTTGCTGCAGAAATCCTCCTCAAACTTCTTGACAAGAGCTTAAACTTCTCCTGGTATTACGTTACCATTCCCTCTTGAGTTAGAGCATAGAATTGCTCGTGTAGATCTCCTTCCCGAATGACTAAAAAATGCTCCAACAAGCAATTTTTAAACTCCTCCCATGAGTGCATCAGATACCTTGACTCCATTCACTGAAACCACACTGAAGCCTTTCCATCCAAGCATAATCCATCTGCCATGGGCTTCTCTTTCTCGGTTAATCTATTGATTGCAAAATATCGCTCCACCCAATACACCAATCCATGTGCATCCTCTCCTTCAAAGATTGACATCTTCAGTTTTCTGACTCTTGCATCTCCACCCCAACCTCCTCTTCCTTCGATATTTACCCCTATGTATCTTGGGTGGAACTCCTTCCTTTGGTCATAGGCATACCCAACTCCCGATTCCTTCCTTCCTCCATCGTACTCTTCCGCGTCCTTTACCCCATCCCTCCAATTTTTGACCCATCTCCCTCCATTGGAAATGTCCACTCGCCCTCCTCTCAAAGTTCTAGGGGGCCGCTCATGTTAGTAGATTATGTCTTCCTCATTGTTTTCTCGTTCGATCTCATTCTCTTTTGACATAGCCAAAGATTCTTTGATCAACCCTTAGTTAGGGTTTGCGACTGGAGCGATCGACACAGCCTTAGATTGCATCTCCATGAGCTTTTTCATCATCTCCCGCATTTCCTTTATGCTCTCAAATCTATTCTCTATTCGACTTTCAATGGAAGAAAATCTGTCCTTTAGGTGGCTAACCTCTCTTCTATTCCCGATCTGATTTGCCCTGCCTCTCCTTCTGGCACGTATACTTTCTTTGCTGCCATCTCACCAAGATCTTTGCTCTGATACCATTTTGATACGCGTCGAGACTAAAATTAGCGAGCAGGCGATGACAAAACAAAAATAAATAGGTGGAAAAATTAAACGAGGTTGCTCTTACGAAAAAACAAAGGAAAACAAGCAAGATACGAGGATGATCTACTATTTGAGAGGTAGATTGAATCTTGTAATGTTTCGTTTCATCAACCGGGAGAAGAATCGAAACGTCAAAAAGAGATGGAAGAGGAAACGATGAATCGGGGAAGGTGAAATGAACCAAACAAACGGAGAGGAAGTGAGGGGGGGGAGTCGAAGAGGTAATTTCGTCCTATAAATCGTGTGTGACCGGAATGCGATTAGAGAGCAGGGAAGGGATAAGAAGTTGCATATCTTTTTACCTGAAGCAGCGATGCAGTAGGCCTTGCGCTCGAGGGAAGAAGAAGTTTGCAGCATGCTTTGCTATGTCCAACCGTGACATTGATTGAGAGGCCAGAGGAGACGAGGAGCTGCTCGTGGCTTTCAGTACGAAGGAAGAAGACAAGCTTTGAGCAGTTCTATCGAAGGAGGAGCTTTCTTGCATGCGATCATGTCCTGACCAAGCGTCGAAAAAGAAGAAGAGCTGGTTAGCAGAGGTAAGATATATTAAATTAAGTTAATATTAAAACTTAATAATAATAATAATGATAGTAATATAATAATATGAATAATAATAATGATAATAATATAATAATAATAATAATAGTAAGATATTTATTGAATACAAATTTTAACGCGATATCATAAATTAAATAGTTTATTAAATTAACTAAATTTTTATCATGTTTAGGCGTTACATTTTAGAAGAATTGACGTCAAGAGCAAATAGATTGTTTATCAATAAGATGAGTACTTCTATTCTTAAATTATAAAATTATTTTGATATCTCTTGTAAATTAATTCTATGGGTTGTTAATTAAGCTTGATTAATGCAATTAATTGTTCTATTATTAATTTTTTATCAGTAATTTCGATGTGAATGCTTATAATCTCATAATATAAAATAATTAATGTATTATATTTGAGTGATATGAAATCATGAATGATATGATTTGCATAGATTGTTTGCATGTGTATGACTGACTATGATAAAGTCACCCTATGATGGTATTAGTGGGAGGATACTAATGTACCCATGCATGTATATGAAAAAGTATATTGATATTGATATATCATAATTGACATAATTTTTAGGCGGTGCTCCTATGACAGTTGTATAGATATGAAATGATATTGATATAGATTCTTTGAATAGTATGCTAAATGTTATATTGATTTATAAAGAAGCTTAATCGACATGTATATTAATTTTTTTTTTTTGTTGTAGTTTAGGAGTATAAGTATTCACTGACTTGTTTAGCTCATTATTCTCTTAGTGATTAAATATGATCGATAAAAGAGAAAATGCTTATAAAAGACGTAGAGAACTAATAACGAGGTAATTTTAATTGTACTACTTTAAATTAATTTGTAGTGACTCTTTCATCTGTTAAATTATAAATTAATATAAAAAATTTAATTAACACCGTTCAACCGTCTGTTCCCGCCTTGATAAATTGCAAGCCCCGGGCCGGATTGTGACAGCTCTCCCACAACCCAAGACGTCGCTAGAAACATCACAAGAAGAAAAAAACATCAACCCAAAAACATGCATAAAAAAGATAAACCTAGGTTACTCCCTCTAACAGAATCCTCCCAAAATAATATAGAACTTTTCTTCCAACTTTCTTTCAAACTTCTATAATTTCTCCTCGTGTATGTGATTAAGGTCCTCGTGGACCCCTCTTGCCGTCTTTAGCTATGGTAAATTGCCGCTCTCTGCCTTCTTTAGCCAATATAGATTGTTGCTCGGCCTTTTCTTGTGACGTGGACCGGTCAGGCAAGCCGGTTGGAGAGCATTCGACCGGTCTTGTTATGCCCCTAACTGTTACGGGCGTGGGCGCAACAAATTCATTACTACAGATATTACTTCAGTTATTTGGAATTTCCAATTTATAGGCAAAGGTTCTTGCTTCCTTATATTCCATTCCTCAAAAGTTTATTCTGAAAGCCTTTCTTTAGCTTAAAAAATAACATGATTTTATCTTAAGGTAAGGTTTAAATTTCACATGTTCAAATTAGGCCCAAATTTTATTTTCATAAATATTGGCCAATTTTTTATGAATATCCTCATACATATCACGCATATAGTGTGCGAATAATTGTGCAAATTCATTAGGATTAGATTCTATAAGAAGAATCACAGGATCTACAAGTTTATCTAGGTTGGTATACCTACGGCAATCTCAGGACTTGTATCAATAAACTTATTTGTAGATGAATTGTATGTAAGCTAGTTCTATATAATATCAAATACCACCTATATTTATGTTCTTTTATCAAACTATGCAATAAATATTTCAAGCTACTATTTATTACTTCAATTTGCTCATCGATTTTTGTATGATAAATAATTAAAAATTAAACTTGTGTTCCTTTTTTTCTTTTAATGAAATTGTTAATTAATAACATAAATTTTACATTTTGATCAAAAAATTATTTTTTGGCCAAGTTTTATAATTTAGTCATTTTATTAAAATAAATTTTAATAATATGGGAATAATTAATAATATTATGACATTGTATGAGATTTGGCAAGTATTGGAGAGGTAGTTGAATATTTCATTTCAACAATTATATAGTATTTATAAAATCCTATGAGAGCTTCTAATAGGAAAAAAAAAACTTTGGGAATAATAATAAGAATGGTCGATGGATTGATGAGTTGATAGAATAATAATTACAGACAAATTATAATAATGCGCTGATTGTTGAGTAGGCAGTAGGGATCCTATGGATTAATGATGTGGCAACATAAAAGGAAGAAGAAAGGGTGTGCCAACTGACAAAATTATACGAAGGTTTCATGCTCCCTCGCAAACAAATGGATTCATATAATTCATTTTAAGTTTTTTTGATATTTTTTTAATGACTGACTGATAATTCTTTGGCGAGAATATCAAGAATATGCAAGTTTAGATTTGTGCCCTATCAAATTTCTTTATAAAATTTCTATCAATTTCAATATGTTTTATGTCATCTTGCAGATTATGTGTAATAATTGTCTACTCATTATCACACTGGAGACTCTTTAACCCCTTCCCATTTAAGCTTTAAATCTATCAAGATAAACTTTAGAGAACAATTCACTGATTCCCAGTGCTATAGATCTAAATTTGGCTTTTGCATTAAATCTTGCTTTCACATAATGTTCTGATGTTGACTTCTTGTAAAGCATCGAGACAGCATAACCTGCAAATGGATATGCTTCAAGTGTCAAATTCTACTCCTTTTTGAATATAATTTTTTTATTTGGTTACATTCAAATATTGTATGATTTTATATGTTGTGCTATAATGTGATTTTTATAGGATTGTGCATGAGTTGACTCACCACACTAACAATATAGGCAATGTTAGGTCTAGCATGTTATAAATAGATAAGTCTTCCCAATGATGGGAAGTTTCTTTCTACTGCTTTGTTTTTTAGAGCATCTTCAAGCTCGTGATTAAATTTCACCGGCTCTCAACTAATTTGCAGGTCAAAACAACCAATTTGATGCAATATGACTCAGGATTAGTTTTTCTCAATGCAACTAACATTATGTGTAGCATAAATGCATACTAGAAAATTTAAGATTTTTAAATCATAAACACGAAATGATTCATTCTTCCAATTGCTTTTGTTTAATGCAAATAAGCAATACAAGATTTCAGTCCTGAGTTATAATGAAATGATCGAATGAAACTAAGAAATCTTGTGAGGAAATAGGAATTTTATTCAAAAAATGAAAACATCAAATGAAAACCATGCCTAGCATCGGCATAAAGGATTGATTTCCCCTGAAATTATTTTGTTGCACTTTACTGCGCTTGAAAGTAATACATTTAACTGTAATAACAAAATCCAAACCATGAAATTTCATTCAATACAGTTTTTGTTTACGTGTTGAGAACTACTAATTACAGACTCTAGGATCAATTTAATTAAGCTTAAATTTATTCTCAATAAGATAACGATCAATTCAACCATGATTTCTCTCCTTATGCCTAGCCTCACAAGTAAGAACCATAAACAAACTAGCATCGGCACAAACTTGAAAAAAATACCACAATTCCAATTCATGAAACAATGTGAAATAGAATGCTGCCAATTTATTTTTATATTTTATATTTTTATTATAACTCTGGAACAGATAATAAAGCCAAGTCCCACCGCCCAAAACTAAAATCCCTAAAAGAAAAATCCAATTCAACGCTGAAACCCCACATCACCATCCCCCCACATGCACCCCATTGTATACCCATTCTTATAGTTGGAATTTCATTTTATCGTTGACTGATAAACAAGCTTATGTAAAGATCCAAGAGAGTGCTTGAACTTGGATCAGGGTATGGATTAGCAGGATTGGCAATTGCAGCAAGTACAGATGCTTTTGAAGTTGTAATTTCTGATGGAAATCCTCAAGTTTTTGATT
>JXCR01140520.1:49654-91381 GCA_002079205.1 Phalaenopsis hybrid cultivar
ATATAATATATATATATATATATATAATATATATATATATATATATATATATATATATATATATATATATATATATATATATAATATTAAAAGATTGGCCTGAGACTATTAGATGAGCCTCTCTACCAATCTCATATGCTTAATAATTTCATTCCGCACATAGGCGGGATTGAATCTGTGACCCCAGAGGTCTTACAATCTCTGCTAACCAAAGAGTCACGGTAGGTGGCATAGGTGTGAGATATATAAATAGATAAGAATTGTATGCTATTTATGTAAATGCCCCTAGATTGCATTGCTGGAGCATTTTGTTTAGAAACCTTACTGGTGCTTTATTTCAATTAATCTTTGTTCAATTTCCTGTTTGCACACATTTTAAATTTTTTCATGGATTGAAAATGATCAACCCTACAGGTGTTATTCTAGTCATATTAACTGTAGTTCCTTGGTTTTGGTTTGTAAATCTATTGTTCGTTCTGTTTGTTTAATCCTTTAACATTCAGATGTTCAGCGTAACATAAATATTAATGCTAAAACTTTTGGAGACACGAAAGTTAAATCAATGATATTGCATTGGAATGAAGAGCTCCACTCAGAAATGCTGCACACCTTTGACATCATCATTGCAAGCGATTGGTACTTCTTTTTTTAACCTTGTTAAAGCAATCTGTCCTTATAGCATCACTTATACCTTTTCTAAGTTTGTGAGTAATTAATCAAAATCTAATGTGATAATTTTGATATGATAAACTTTGATTAGTCTTAGACATGCACTATTAGTATTTGTGGAGATGGAATTTCATATGTTTTTTACACAAATTTGATTTCAAAGTCAATTTAAATCTATGAAAATTTTTAAGATGTTCTTGACTAAATAAACTTATGATTTTCATGTTTGGTTGCCACCAAACTCTAATCAAATTCACACCTTATTTTGCTTCACTCCTTCCCTCTCATGATGCTTTGTGAGAAGGAGATGTTCAAAGGGTGGCATGCAACTTTAAGGGACTGTTTGGTTGCAGGTAAAATTTAGATTGACTAGACTTTAGTAAATCCTGTAATTCCGAATTTATGAAATCTTGAAAGGATTACATACTCAAAATTGTTTGGTATGTTAATAAGTAAATCTTAATAAAACTGGAAAAACTGTTTAACAACTTTCATAGGATTTATTAATTCTCTCTCTTCCCACACGCTTTGGCTTGTCTAAATCCCTTCTTCCCACATGCTTTGGCTTGTCTAAATCCCGTAAATTTGGCTTCCTACGAGATTTGAAGAATCCCAAATTTAAGGCAAAACATAAGCAAAACGGGATTAAAGAACCCGTAGGATTTACACAATGGTTTTTTTGCCGTATGGCTACCAAACAAATCCTAAGCATCTCTTTGTGGATGCTATCGAGGGCAATAAAGAACTCTCTAGATTCAACAGGTGAGCTAACTAACCCATCGCATGAAGTCAAGCATCAACTATAATGTAACTCAAAATAAATAAATTCTATTGTGTTTTTTTATAGACTTAGGGTAAATAGGAGTGGACAACGAGGGGGGTCGGGAACAGTGGCAACATCGAAGGTGGAGGGTTGGAACTATGAAGGAAGAAAAAAGAAGGAAGGGGAAGGCAATGGAGGTGGTTGGAATGGTTGCAGAGGAGCTAGAGAAAGATAAATACCCCCTTGGGAATAAGCTACACTCGGAGCACCACTCGATCTTTTAGAAGGAGATCACCACCTAGGATGAATTATAGTCGAAGCATGTTATAGCCCTAGAAGGGGAAACCCTAGGCGTCGACGGCTGTCCTGACATAAAATTTGAAGAAAAACTGACCTAAAATACAAAACAACATATTTTTAGACTCGGAATAAATAATAGTGGATGCCACTTCAAATAAGTGGGAAATTCACATATAGGAAGTGTCGATCAACTCTCTTGGACCAGTTTAAGCCGAAAAAATCGATCGGTGCTGTAGTAAGAATCACGGACAGCTCCTCGCGGGATCAGATCCATGCAAGACTATAACAATGTTTGTAGCCTATAGGTTTTCATGAGCCAAATCCTAAGTGAGTAAATTTATAATATGCTTCTCCCACTCCTCATGCTCGGCTGGATGTGTTTGATAAACAAGTTTATCAAGGGGGTTAACTCTGGAACAACATCTTTAACAGGCAGGAGCACATTGACGCATAACCACTCAAGAGAGACATCTTCTTCATCTTGGGAAGGATCTGGATCCCACTATAAAATGTTCTTTCCCATAAAGATTCTGAGGTGATTTCCAACGCTGCGGTTCTTCCATCATGCTTGATTCTCTGTTGAGGGGTACATTGCTGAACTGATTTTAATGCCCAAATGACTCTATTGTNAGTTTTTGATTGTATCCTTCCTTTAGAATATTATTGTAATTTGATTACTACCTTTCTTTATGTTTTGAAGATCTACCTTTTTTTTATGCTTTGCATATTGTTGCTCCTTAAATTAAACCACATTGGCCTTGTTCTTCTTCCAAAAATTTTTGGTTGACTGATGATTTCATTATAGATTGTAGGGACATTTACGAACATAGCACATAATTCTTATGTATTTTTACATTTCTCACTCCAAAACTTTCACATTTACATACATAGCATTTTGGTGTTTGAAATTTATGCATGACAAGGTGTATTTTATTTTTAAAAAGTGGTAATAGTTCTTTTTTTATGTGATATTAAAGATTTGAGTGCTATGTTTGTAAATTTTAAAGTTTGGGTGGGATAATATATACACACACACACACACACACACACACACACACACACACACACACACACACACACANGAAGTTACCCTGTGTCTAGTATCAGTTTCTCAAACTCATGACCTTTTGGACATCCAATGCCAATTCGTTGATGCTTCTCCAAATGCTTGCAAAAATATAGTTCAAGACACCACAATCTTATACTCTGCATGAACACCAATTAACTCAGACTCGTTACTTTTTGAACAATTATTGTCAACTTAGCTGGAGTCTCTCTCCTTGGTTCATTTGGAATTGCTTGTTTTTTCCTGGTCTATTGGAAGTTGAGAATACTCTTTGAAATCTTCATCTTCTTCTAGATCACTGTTTATTTCTTTAACTGATCTATGGTCCGTGAAAAAAATCATTCTTCTGATTGTGCAATCTGATTTATTATGCCCAAATATATGACACTTGAAAAACTTCCTGGCTCGGACGTATTTGAGAATGGAGATTAGTTACACCTGTTCTCTACTTTGACCTAGTACCTTCTTAGGCAGGGTTGGCTTGGTTGTTCTCCTGACTGTACTTTTGCTGTAAGATTCTGTGATTGAACTCTACTTGTAAGATGTGGTGTTCATCTGATAATGTTTCTCGACTTTTGAACTTAGGGTCTGCACCTCTTGTCTGTAATGAACTGGTAGGTACTGACGTTGCATCTCCGGTTTCATCTGGGAGCAAGTAGTGATTTTATCTTTTCTCACACGTAAGCGTTGATGCTTCAAATTTTACTATTAAAATAATGCACTCTTCATTAACTTGTTAGCGGCTAGTTTCACCATTCAAAAGTACCACAGTCTGAAGCCGAGATGATGAACTTGTCGGGATTCAAGTGGCCGTCAAAATATGACAATTTGATCTTTAGTTCAAAATCCCGACTTCTAAAATATTTCAGGTCAATTTTTTCGGAGTAAAGGTTTCTAATCTCTAGAGTCTCTAATAGGCACTCAATCTCTCAACCTCTTATACCGTATCCCAATGTATTGTGTACTATGTTCTTTTCCAGTTGAATCATTCTTACAGGATGGACTTAGGTGTTCCTTTCTCTCTCTTCTTCGGATCTCGCAACCACACTTGTTGCTGATCTCTCATTGTGTCATTTTGTCAATTTCATTGAGCCTCTGTAGCACTTGGCTTAGTTGTCACTACATCTCTTCCATGGTGAACTTGTAATCAGGTTTTGACAATTGCCTCATTGGCAGTATGATTCGATTTTTGGGTGTCGGTATGTAGAAGGAGGTGTGTTGAATTGATGTAGGGTGCGAAAAAAAAAATTTGGGGTGGAGATGGGGTCAGGCATGGACGGATGTTAGAACTCTTAAGATAGGACTAGGTTAGACTTAGCTCTAATACCAATTTATACTAATGTTAACCCAAACTAAAATAGAAAAAACAAATATTATTATTAAAAACAAGTATATGATTACAAGCAAACACGCTTGGAAGGGAAATTACAACAAGATACAAATGCACAGTAGGGCTTGATCTGTGGGAGGCGGTGATCGATTAGACAGTTTGGGAGTGTGCTGGTAGGAGGCTGAAATGAGTTGTGGGTTGCTGGGATAACAAAAGGAGGGGCTGGAATTGCGTTGGCAGTGATGTGGAAGGTCTGGAATGGCAGTGACAATGAAGTGGAGGGCTCGGACAGCGAGGGGTAGCGAAGTGGAGGGCTGAGACAATGAAGGGCAGTGAAGAGGAGGGGCTGTGGAATGCAGGACATTAATTGGAGGGCTTTCTGGGGACTGCGGCAACAAGGGGGATGGCTGGAATGATTGAAAGTGGTGACTGGATGGCCGAGCAGCCGGGAAAAGACAGCAAGGCTGCTCTCCTGGGCAACTGTAACAAGTCGAAAGAGCGAGGAGAGGGAGGGACAGTGGCGACGGTGAAGGTGAAGGGCTGGGACTGCGAGGGAAGCGAAGAGGGAGGGAAAGACATTGGCGGCCGCCGGAAATGTTTTGAAGGAGTTGGGGACGAATAAATACCACATCAGGAACGTTCTACAACCGGAGAATCACTCGTTCCCTTAGAGGGAGATCATCGCCTAGAACGAGTTATAGCCAGAGTACCTTCTCGTCTTCGGACATGACTCTAGATAGGGAAAACCTGGACGCTACTAGTTGTCCTGACATAAAACATGAAAAACTGACCTAAAACACGAAAACAATATATTTATAGACTTAAGGTGAAGAGGAGTGTAAAAACTGACCTATTTGAAGTGGCCCTCACTCCAAATAGGAGGGAAATTCATGTAAAGGAAGTTTCGATCGGTCCTCCTGGACTGGCCCAGCGGCTCTGTAGCAGGCATTGCAGACGGCTCCTTAAGGAACCAGCTCCATCAGGGGCTGTAACTATGTTCACAGCTTGTGGGGCTGGGGCTGGGGCGAGGATCGCTGAAACCCTGAGGGAAGCTCCCGCATCAGTACGTCTTGTGTTTACAACTTATGAAGGAATGCTAGATTAAGAACAAAGAACTAACAAAATGCTCAGTTATGTTTTCTCATAGACTTGCTGAATTAAAAAAATGAAAAAAAGTCTCTCCTTTTTTTTGTTTTTTATGTTTTCAGCCACCTGGATGGTTCCTACTTACGGTATTAGTTAAATTTTGGTTTCAGCTTCTTGTTCTCGCATAAAGACTGATTTCTTAATATACTAGAGATTGATGTCCAACATGTTCTTCTAAAACGTGCTAAGAATGGTCACTCTTTACTTTCTACACAAGTTGTATCCTAAGTTTCTCAAGGAGTTATATATTTTATTGTCCTTGTTAAAGGTAGGCGCAGTGACCTTTATGACCTTTTGTTTTCTCATTTAACTTCTGTAGTGAAAGTAGAATTTTCAACTCTGTTTAACTTGTATTTTTTCTTGTTCTTATTAGCAGTTAATGTCAAAGAAATTTACGCCGGGCAGGTCTACTATGGAAGCTATACATTTATTGAAAGGTTTGATGAAGAAGTTCAGAGATAATAAGGAAGATCTACATATGATTTTTATTGATTTAGAAAAAACTTATGATAAGTTTCCAATATATATCCTTCGGAGAATTCTTGAGAAGAAAGATGTTCATATGACTTGTATTCAAGTCATTAAAGATATGTATACAAGAACTGTTACTTGTGTTCAAACAGAAGGAGGATTGACCAAATATTATCCTATTTCTGTTGGTTTACATCAAGGATCGGCTTTAGGCCCATTTCTTTTTGCTTTAGTTATGGATGGTCTTACTGGACACTTATAGGAGGGTGTGCCTTGGTGTATGCTTTTGGTTGATGATGTCCTTCTCGTGGATAAGACGAGAGAAAAAGCTTAGAAAAAAACATGAATTATGGAGATCTACTATGGAGTCTAAAGGACTCATTTGAGTAGAACTAAAACTGAATATATGGAATGTAATTTTAGTAGTAATAGCTCTAGTGACAAAAATGTAAGTTTGGGTGATCAAATTATTAGAAGGTGTGAACACTTTAGCTATCTCGGGTCTATTGTTCAAAGTGATGGTGATATTGATGGAGAAGTTATTTGTAGAATTCTAGTTGGTTGGTTGAAGTGGAGGAATGCTTCGGGCCTATTGTGTGATAGAAAAGTACCTCTTAGATTGAAAGAAAAATTTTATAAGATGGTGTTGAGACCTGCAATGCTCTATGATGCTGAATGTTGGTCTTTAAAAGAGAAGCATAAAACTAAATTAAGTGTTGCCGAGATGAGAATGATTAGGTGGATGAGTGACTTTACGCTTAGAGACAAAATGCAAAATTAATATATCTGTGTTAGGGTTGGTGTAGCTCCAATGACGGACAAAATTAGAGAGAGTCGTCTTAGATCGTTTGGTTACATTAAACGTCGCTCATCTGATGATCCGATTAGAAGAGTAGATGCTTTAGAGTGGACTTATGTTAAGAAAGGAAGAGATAGACCTAGGATGACTTGGGCATATTGTATAAAAAATGATCTTAATTTATTAGAATTAAATGAAAATATGACACTAAATAGGACACAATGAAGAAAAAGGATTCACGTGGCCGACCCGACTTAGTGGGATAAAGGTTTTGTTGTTATTGTTGAATTCGACAATAGATACGGTTGATAAAACTACCTCTAATATTCAAGCCATTAGACGTTATATTTTTATTCATTTTTACGACTCAATGGACTATCCATTTTTTTTCTTACCTGATGTACCATGCTTACGCAAGCTCTATATAGTGTCTTCCATGCTTATTATTGTCAACGCTGCAGAACTCAAGCAACGCCAGCATTTCAAACAATTTACAAGACTTAAATTTTTATCTTTGGAATGAAAATTACTTTCCATAGTGCATAATAATTTAATTTCATTTTTCAGCACATTCTTCAAGGAATTCCATGAAGGCCTTGCCAAAACAGTGATATCATTGTTGAAAACTTCCGAGACATCTGAAGCCATTTTTCTCAGCCCAAAGAGAGGTGATTCATTGGACAAGTTTCTGGAGAAAATCAAACATGTAGGTCTAGAATATGACCTGGTTGAAGAGTATGATAGTAATGTTTGGAACCTTCATCAGAAATTTCAAAATAAAGATGACACCTCCTGGCCCAATTATGATGAAGATCACTGTTATCCCATCCTCGTAAGGATCACCTTACAAAAACCAAAGACCACTTGAAAGCCCTGAATTGGTAATGCCTTCTCTTGTTTGTTTATTTAATTTGTTTCATTATATTTGTATCATATTTTGAATCTAAACAAGATGATTTGTGAGCATCAGGAGATCTCACATGGTCGTGCTTGAAAATATTCGGTTTTTTACCCTTTTTGGAGCAAGTTTTTTATGGAATCTATGATTATTAGTTCGTCTAAATCATCATTTTATAAATTAAACATTGATTTGTACCTAGAGCAAGCATTTAAGTTTTTGTGTATATACACTTGTCCAAATTCAATCTCTGCCCCTCTGATCTTTAGAGTGAATTATGTGATAATAATTAAAGAAAAACTTATTAAAATATAGAGCAAGCTTTATTTGCATCATCAATAGTCTTTAATTTTATTATATTAAGAACTTAGTTTTTCGGCCTGTTTGGGACAGTTTTCTGTCTTCTTTGCTTTTTAGACTGCTACCACAGTTCTGTTTGGGGAATTGATTTCTTGTTGTTTATTAGAAATTTTTATGGTAGAAAATAGTTTTTTTTAACCCAAGCTGTTAAAATGTGATGACCGTCATAAAGTTGTGGTCATACTTTTTAAAAATAAAATAAATTTTAATAACCACCAATATTTTTTGAAAAATACTTTCTTTTAAGCAGCTTCACAGGTGCTTCTTTAAACAACTGTAGCTGCTCCAAACAAACCCATAGACAAAAACACCTTTTTCTCAAGTGAATTTCGTTATACTACTCAAGCAAATCTTAGTAACATTATAAGTTTGGCAAAGTTTATGGATGGTGCTTAAATATTTTAGAATTTGAGTTAGAGGCTTGCTTAAGAATTTTCACTTGAGAAATAGCCTTATATGCACAAATTGTGAGAGGCCTTTTTTCACAAACTCGTATGCTAGTGGGCAACATTTGGTGCTTTTTTCACAAAACTTGTATGCTAGCGGGCAACATTGGGTGTTTGAAGAATATTTTAAGATTAAAGTGTCAAAATAGTCTCCAACTGTTCATATGAGCATTTTAGTTTCAGAGTTTATAGAAGTGTCAAATTAATCCCAATTTTTTTAAATTAAGGCTGAAATGGTTCCCAAAGAGAATTATAAAAGGTTAATTATAAAGTAATTGGGCATTATTTTGATGTTTTTATAAACTTTGGGATTAAAACAATTTCATTTATAAATTAAGAATATCTAAATTTTGTTTAATGCTTCAGTATATAGTTTATGGGTGTAATTGAGTGATTGAGTTTACGTTGTTGAAAATTGATTCTAGATGGAAGTATGTTTTGTCTTGGCCTTGAGCTATTGAGCTAAAGCCTAAACAACTACAGTTAGCCTTCCCCATTAAGGCCCTCTAAGCTCAGGTGTTCTATCTTCTCATGTGGAGGAAGGGGTAAATGTGGATGGTCTCTTCTTTCACCTATGGAAAATGGAGGGGGTTCAATGCATAACTGACACTGCTCTAGGGATCCTAGAAAGTGTTTAAAAAACCCTAATTCAAATTTAAGAATATAAGAAATTTTGACCCCGTAAGGATCAACAAAAATAACAGGTACAATTTTATTTTTAGATCTGAACGAAATGAAATCTCACTCAGCTCCTTCTTACAAGGGAAACTATCGCGGATTAGGCATGATCTGATCCCATGGTCGCAATACTTGTGATTATGGAATCACGAAGATCCAATAACTATGGAATTGTTTGCATCGAGGCCTTAGTCTCGCCACAGTCTCGTGTCCCGTGTCATTAACTTAAATGTCTAGGGAATTATGCTCTTAATAAATATGAGAAACTTTCATCCAAGTAGTAGGTGAGGGAAGTTTTAAATAGGCATTGCTCAATCAAAATTTTTAATATGGACTTGGGATTTATTTAAAAAAAATGAAGTCCTTTATCTTTGAGGATTGTTTTGAAATTATGAACAACAATGAGGAACTTAGATGTCAACTTTTTTTGAGTGTAGTACTAATGGATGTGGCAATGAGGGTTTTCTTTTATGATCTAGTTGTGAGGAGTGGCCGACTGAGGTTTTAAATGAAGGTGAGAGATGTAACAAGACGGGAACACTTGTGATGGTTGTACAAGTGAAATGGTGGTGGTGGTTGGTGATGATAGTGATGCATGGGCTGGGGGGACATGGACCATTCAGTTTATGTTGAGGGACATCCAATCGGGCCTCTCTAAGCCTGAGATTGTTGCCCAATTAGATTGGGGCCCACTCTTAATAGTACTATACGTATTTAGATATATCTAATGTTTAGGATATAGTTTTACCGTGATTTGCTCTGTGACATCGGTCGATATGTCCTTTTCCCTTTCTAGGGATGTATCTTAGGGTTCCAAGTGCGGTTTTGGTTGTCGCCACTTTGACGAAATCCTTCCTCCTTGTTATCGCCACTTAGAACAACCCCTTCTAAGGTCATTTCCATCTTGCTAGCCACCCCTTACCACCATCTAGAAAGTCCAAACCTTAATGGTATTTGATGGCTCGAAACTTGTGGTGAAGCAAATCGGCCGAATCACACAAGTATTTGTGTCAAGTAATAATGCGGTTAAATAGTATCGCATATCGATCCCAAGGAAAACAAATATTATGGAGGGTGAATATCTAGTTTTCTACACTTCTAAACATAGTTCACTGTGATCACAAATAAGATATGGCTTTCTAAAATCCTCCTCAAAAGCGAGAATAAAAGATAATTGGTTTGAAATAGAAAGAAAATAGTGGAAAATAAGTCTTACGATTCTTCAAGTTATGTGAGGAAATAAGTCTTAAGATTCTTCAAGGTATGCGAGGCTTGCGTCCCTGTGATTTTGGTGATATAGTGGTTTGCCATTTTCTTAAACTTTTCCCTATGTAATAGTTGTGACCATGGATAAAAAGTCCTTATACCTATGTCTAGGTCAAAAGATGGTTATAATCCACGAAGTTGAGGCTTTCTCAATCCACATGATACCCTGCAGATTTGTTTTTGTCCCCTTACTAGGTTGCAGAACTCGGATAAAATATGACTATTATTATCCAAATTTTGTAGTTAACCATTTCGTTTCTTTGCGCAATGGGCATAAGTCATAAATATATTAACATTCTAATTTACCAGATCATGAGTAAATAAAACTTTGGTTAACACAACATCAAAAAGTCTTAATTCCTCAGGAAAATAATAGAGAAAGAAATCATCTGAGAAAATCACGAAAACCACATAACATAAATCACAGAGGTGCAAAAGGAAATTTATTTATGCATGTTACAAAGAATGCAAGACCGACACTTCATTGAAATCATCATATAAGTAAAAGTGAAAAGTAAAGACTTACAAAATAATTTGTTTTCTCTTCCACACCAGTCAACTCCTCTCTCATACAATAAATCTCTCAGAACATGTAAGAAAGACAAAGTGAAAAATGGTAAGAAACACCTTTAGAACCCTAACTCCAAGAGAGGAAGAGGATCCTAAGGAAGAACTCTCCAACCCTCTCTTTTTGTTATTCAGTCGTCTTTGGGTCTATCCTCTTTCAAAATATGTCCTAAGAAATGTTTTTATAACTTAATTCATGAATTTGGTAAGAAACATTCTTGCCAAAATAATATCCCACTTTGTTAGTGTAGTCACGTCGAAATGTTATATGGTCACGCCAACCTTCTAAATTCCTGATCCTGGCATGGTCACGCCAGTTCTTTACAAATATGACGTGGTCACGTTGGTGTGTGGCATGGTCACACCGCTAGTTATGATAGTGTGGCGTGGTCATCCCTCCTCTGGGTGTGGTCACACCGCTTTAGGCTATTTTTTGGTTGGTTTTTCACATTTCAAAATGCACGTATTCAATACATTTAACCTACACAACATCAACAAAATCTTCAAGAAGTGTAAATCTATGATAAATAAGTAAAAATATTATGTAACATGTAGGGTAAAAAACATGTTAAATCACATAAAATAGACTCATGTCAATGCCCCCCAAAATTACCTCTTTACTTGACATAAAGTAATCTCATAGCTTAGTTGGGGCTCCATGAGAATATAATTGGTGCTCTTGTAAGTTTCTAAATTATTCAACTTATATATTGAAGTCAAATAAAAATGTTTAAGTGTCATTTCAGGGTCAATTATTTTTAATATTTAGTAACTTGATCTTTACCTTAATTCTCTTCGATCGACCCTTTGGAAGTCACAAAGATTATTAAATTGGTGTTGTTTAAAATATTTTCACTAACCTCTAATATTTTTAAAGCAATGTCAGTGAAACTAGCCAACTTAATACTACTTAACTTTTTTCCTTGAATAAAACATTAGATGGTTTCATAAAGAATCATGAAAATTTCTTATCACTTAAGTTCTACTAGCCACCTTTCCATTTTTTTCTTTCAATTTTTCGTGCCAACCTCTAGTTTCTTCTCAGGGCTTTTTACTTTTTGACTTCTTCTTTTCTTTCTTTTTTTCGCTTTTTATTTTATTTTATTTTCTTTTTCATTTTCTTTTTCTCGTGAGAATTACTATATTTAGTTAGACGACATTCTTTTTTTGTTCTTTTAAATATGATGAAGCTTAGTGTTCCTTAAGCAATAAACCTCAAAGAATGATCGTTTAATGTCACACCTTTTTGTTATCTTTTCAATTAAAAATTAAGACAACATTAAATTGGCTAAACAAAAAAACTAAAAAAAACATAAACATCATTGGTTTGCTACTTAATATTTTAAATACACATTCTTAATAATTTTGGAACGTTTTTTAAGCACAATTAGAAGTTGTTAAGTTCTAAAAGCTCATTATTAAATCATTAAGGTTAACGTCTCTTAAATGACATTTATCACTTTTGATAAGCAAGTTGAATAATCGAATTTCTAGCAGGAGTTACCTTATTAACATTTAATGATTTACTGAATCATGTGAACTACTTTTAGGTTTGTAAAAAAGGTACAAATTTTCTTCAAACTTGCTTTTTTCCAAAACATGAGTGAAAGCAGTAACAATAAACTCGATAAAAACAGGCAAGTGCAGGAAAAAATAAATGGAGTAGTCAAATGAATATTAGAATTTCTAATACAAGAAATCAACAGGTATGGAACATGTGTAGCAGTGTATCATCCATAAGAAAAAGTAAGAAAACATTGCAGGATAAATATCCCACGACATATATGGCTCAAAACATGTACAATATACCATGTCCTAAACAATTCGCAGGGACAACAACACACAAAGCAAAACTCAGACACACTCTAGCAGATAGACAACAATGTAGTATACCCTTAAAGAAAACAGGTCATGATCAGTAAGGATAGCACATACATACACATGATATAAAATACTCAACAATGCAATAGTCGCCCAAGCTACTGACATGGCCTCTCGAAATACGCTCCACAGACAAAAAAGGTGCAAGCACAAAACAATGTTGGAGTCGTCTAGTCACTGTCAATCTCTTCTATATCGTCGTCCTCCAGAACATAGAGCTCGAAGGGCGGTGCACTTGGAAATGTCATTAAACAGAGCGACCTCTACTATTCCTGAATGTAATGATGCATGTACTCGTAACGCAGTAGGTGTTGGCCTACTTATCGTTGAGTTTGCGTACGCACATCGTGGATCTCCGGAGACATCTCCTTAAAATGCCTCATCAACTCGACATGGTCAGGTTGTGGCGCTCTGTGACGTCGCGAGATCTTTCCTCTCTCACGGAATGAACTCCTTGGAGAGCCAACAAAAGAAAAGGAAGTCATGGTAATCGCCTTCTGCGGTGCCAATAACTCATCTCCACTCTCTCCAGCAACCCCATCTCTATGGCATCAGACAAAAGTCAATGAGGGGTGTCTAAATCCTATAGCGGTCTGGCAACTAGCAATTTGCATGATGAACTGGTTGATCACTATGTTTACATTAATCAACCTAACTGGGATACAAAAATATAGAACCGACCTATCCTTAGTAACTTGAGTGAGACTAGTGGTGGGAAGAAGACAAACCACAATGAAATAGTGTCTGGAATGGGAGATATGGTTCAAATAGGTTAAGGAGAAGTTTACTAGGATCTCTCACTCATCCCCAGTATGGACCTTCCATTGATTGGTGTCATCAATCAGGAAGTCAATAATATGTAGATTGGCAAGAGCAATAAAGTGCTCAAAATCATACTGAGACATGTCGGGGCTGCTGAATAAGCTTTTGATTGTGGATGGATCAAATGGAACAAATTTCCTCCTCATGAAGGCTTGCCCTTCCATAGATTCTTTCTCATTCGCGTAGAATTCACAGACTAACAGGGCAATAGTTAATGCAATAAGGTAACAGAGGCTCCTCCACCCAGCTCTCTCAAATTTTGTAGCAATCAAAATTAGTTTTTTTGGACCAAAATATTTTTATACCTCTATGAGGTGGCATAACTAAAAAATTTGGTCTGATCAAAATTAGATCCCCCCTTCCCCTTAGTTTTTGGTGCCATGAATCAACGAAAATACCGTCATGAACAAGTTGGAAAAAAAATTGAAGTGTATCGGCAGGAAATGAAAACTTTTTGGCCAAAAAGGTAGAGAAGGTTGATGGAAAACATGTGTTGACAAGCAAGAATGTGGTTTGGTCTGAAAGTTGTGCAAGATCTACAAAAAACTTGGAGTAAAAATGGATCTAATGGTAGAACTTACCAAATACCAATGAACTTTGCCCGATCTACCCGCCACTCGATGGATCTTGCATGGGAAGCCCATCTCCGACGACCTAAGATGCTAATGAGTTGTTGTGAGGGTGCTTGGGTGAAGGAGCAGAGAGGATTGAGGTGAAAAGGGGCGGCTCAGTGGCTTAAATGCTCGGCGGCGTGGTCATGCCTGGTTGTGGTGTGGTCAAACTAGCCAAGCACGTGACTTTACCAAAAAATAAGGTCCCAGGTGGCGTGGCCATGTCGTTGGTTGTCATAGTCACGTCGACCCCATCACAACGATAAAAAAAAATATTTGTCACCTCTCCCTCTGTGTGGATCATCTACTCCGTAGAGAGACCAGACATCCCAAAATGACAAAAATATGACAATCAAACACTCGACACAGACACCAACTCAGAAATCTAAATAAATGCATAAAATCACATATAATAAGAAAAATCATAAGATAACACTTGTGTTGCCTCCTAAGAAAGCGTTTGGTTTAATGCTCTTAGCCAGATGAGGCTTCCTTAATCAATCTCATACTGGGTCTCCAGAATCAAATTGTCATTTCAATAATCCCCAATCACTCGTTTCAATCATGAGTTGTCCAAGAGTCTCAACTAAATCCTCGAACGATTCTATTCTGTCAGACTCTTCCAAAACCTACCCATCATTTCTCACCCCTAGATTGAGGTTTTGTATTAACCTCTCATCTCTAAGCAAATAATCATTGGTGCTCACAAGGGGCAGAATAAGGTTTCCTCCTAACGGGTCTCAACCTAATGTCTGGGGCTTCTTTAAATGAAGAGTAACTTTAGCATTAGTCAGATTCCTCAAGAATTTATCTATTATTGTTAGCTCTTCTGGGTTTAATTCATTTATTTCTTCATATTGGCTTTTCACTACCCATGCCACCCTACCCATGCCACCAACTCTATTCTTTGGTTTTGATCAAGCTAGAGACTTGGGGAAAATTACAAGATTTTAACACATCAAATGTTACTTCTAGATCATTCTCTCTCATAACTATTTTCTTCTCATAGGCATTGATAATTGCCCTACTAGTGGCTAAAAAAGTTTCCCAAAAATCATGTGCATTTATTTATCCTCTTGTAGATCTAATATCATAAAATCAACAAGAAAGGTGAATTTATATACACTGACCAGTAAATTTTCAACGATTCCCCGAGGATTGGTCACAATTGATCAGCTAATTGAAGGATCAGATTGATAGGTTTATTTATTCTTCTTTCAAGTTAATTAAAAATGCTCATAGGCATGAGATTTGCACTGACTCATAAATCACAAAGTGCATTTCCATGAAATTCCTTTTCTAAGGCATAGGAATTGTTAAACTACTAGGATATTTCCTAGGCTTTTGCAGTCTTTGAGGGAATAGAGGTGGAAGTGTCTCATTTTGGTCAAGTCGAATGACAAAGAAAATTTTTCCTAAGCTAGACTTCACATAGGTATTCTTACTCCTGTGGCTCTCTCCCCTTTCTTCTCCAATCCTCACTCTCGCTACCTTACATTGTTCTAAATTTTGATCTTTTGGATTCACCTCAATGTTGCTAGGTAGTGCCTCAGTGGGTCTTTTGCTCATCGAATTCACTAGCTGTAATAATTGAGTTTCAAGGTTTTTGATGGCTATAGCTTGGCTCTGTAACGTGTTCCCCATTTGAATAACTAATTTCTCCATATGTGTCTTTTTCCATACAAGTTGGGAATTCGGTTGAAATCTTGGTAGTTTTGTTGCCTTTAGAGGTTATTTTCTTTGTTATTTCGGTTACCTAAAGTATTGGCTTGAGGTTCCCCCATTATTGGTTGTTATTTTTTCATGAAAATTTGGATGGTTTTTCCAGCTTGGGTTGCAGGGATTTGGAATATTGATTTTGACCTTGATTTTCTATGATATTTACAACATCAATAGTCTAGGATCAACCACTGGTCCGTACACCATTCCTTCACTTGATGGTGATCTTAGCACAAAACCCAAATTATTTATTTTCCTTGAAATGGCTGCTGCTTGGGTTGCTAGATGATCAAGACATCATTATCTTGCACGCTAGTTACTTTCATTAGGTTCACCTTATCAAATGGCCACTAAAAGCTGTTGTTAGCCATCTCTTCTATCATTGTATAGATTTCATCAAATTGTTTGGCCATTAGAGAACCTTCTGCAACAACATCTATTATGGATTTAAGTGAGCCTACCAGTTCATTGTAGAAAGTTTGGATCATCAACCAATTAGGTGGGGCATAGTGTGGAGACTTCCTAAGTAGTTCTTTGAATCGTTTCCAAGCTTCATAGATGGTTTCCCCCCTATTTCGACAAAAAGAAGTGATGTCATTTTTCAGTTTGACAGTTTTCGAAGGTGAGAAATACTTCATTAAGAATTTCTGTGCCAAGTCATTTCAGGTTGTATGGATATGGGGCCAAAGAATTCAACCACATCTTGGCTCTATTCCGTCAAGAGAATGAGATTAACAACAGACTAACAACATCGTTGGAGACACCGCTATACCAGAATGTGACACACAATTCCAAAAAAGTTTACTAAAGAAAGTTCAAATTCTAAGATGGTGTTGCCCCAAAATAGCAATTTTTTTTTACCATTTGAATTATGGTAGGTCTCAGTTCAAAAGCGTTGGCTTCAACAGTTAGGTAATTAATGCTAAGATTGATCTCTTCTACCGATGGGTTGACGTAGTCCCTAAGGGGCTTCATGATGTGATCCTGAGGGTTAGCCATTTCTACACTTGTGTTGATGGATAGTTATGCTCTCTTAAGATTTCTATAAGTGCGATCATTCTCAGGATCAAAAGGGGTAATGTTATCCTCAACTCCCCTATGCATACAAAAAGGATAAACTTAACAATCCTTGTGCACCAATCAATCACAACGACCTACACAGGAAAGTCAATATGCACACATGCAAAGTACCCAACACATAAAAATAAGAATAAATAGATTTAACAACAAATATTTTTTAATTTATTTTTGGGTTTTTTTAACACCAGTAAGAAAACATAAGAACAATGCACGTGCAAACGTACAAACAAAATATGAAATAACATAAAAAACAAAAATAAAAATTGCTATAGATTCTTAGCAATTCAACGAAAGTTTTTCCTAAAATCAGCATTTTTCTTAATGCCTTTTCCCAGGTAACAACACCAAAAATTGATGACTTGAAAAGTTGTGGTGAAGCAAGCCAGTCAAATCATGCAAGTACACATGTCAAGTAATAATGCACTTAAAGAGTACCACATATCAATCCCATTAGGAAAGTGTTAAGAATTATTATGGAGGGCGAATATCTAGTCTACCACATGTCTAAACTTAGTTTAGTGTGATCATAAACAAAAGGTGGTTTCTTAAAAGTTTACTCAATAGTGGAAAAAAAAAGATAACTAGCTTAGAAAAGACAGAAAATAGCCACAGATAAGTCTTACAATTCTTTAAGGTATGAGAGGCTTGCGCCTCTGTGATTTAGGTGATGTGGTGGTTCATGGTTTTCCTAGAATTTCTACTACATGATAGTTGTCAACAGGGATAGAAAGTCCTCCTTATACATATGCCTAGGTAAAAGGAAGGTTAGTATCTATGAAGTCGAGGTTTTCTCAATCCCTATGACATCCTGCAGATTTATTCTGATCCACTTTCTAGGTTGAAAACCTATGCTTATTATTACCTAAATTTTATGGTTAACCATTTTGTTCATTTGTACAATGAGCAAGAGTCATAGATCGTGAAATATGTTAACATTCTAATTAGCCAGATCAAAAGTAAATAAAACTACATGGTTAACAAAACAATGAAAAATCCTGATTCCTCAGGAAAACAATACAGGAAAAGAAATCGTTCTTGAAAACCACAAAAATTACATACCATGAATCATAGAGACGTGAAAAGAAATTTAGCTACACATGTTAGAAAGAACACAGGACAAACATTTCCTTGAAATCATCATTATAAGTAAAACTGAAAAGTAAAAACTTACAACATAATTTATTCCCTCTTCCACAACAACCAACTCCTCTCTCATACAATAAAATTTTGAGAGTTTGTAAGAGAATACAAAGTGAAAAGGCAGGAAATGTCCTTAGCACCTCAGACCCCAAGAAAGGAAGAGGATCTTAAGGAAGAACTCTACAAAATCCTATCTTTTTGTTTTTCAGTCGTCTCTTGGTCTCTCCTCTTTCAAAAGATGCCATAAGGAACATTTTTATAGCTTAATTCATGAATTTGGTAAGAAATTTATTTTTTTGTTAAAACAAATTCTCACTTCGTTGGCGTGGTCACACCAACCTTCTAAATCGAGCGGGTGTCGTCATGCTGGTTCTTTGCAAATCTGGCATGTAACACCTCTTTGTGGTGTGGTCATACCACCGGTGTTGATAGTGTCACATGGTCACGCCTCTTCCAGCATGGTCACACCACTTTAGGCCTCCTTTTTGTTAGATTTTCTTATTCTAAACTACAAAGAATTAAGTAAAATACCATGAAAATTTCAGGGTTAAAAACATGTTAAATCACGTAAAATTGCTCATGTTAGTACCATTTACACCCTAGATCCAACCTTAGTTCTAGTTTTGCCGTTTTTTTTCTATTTCAGATATCTCTATTATTTTTTGTAATTTCAGACTTTGAATTCAATAATAATATTCAATTTTCCTTTGGCGTTTATTATATTATGGTATCATTTGGAATTAGAGACCACCCAACTCTGGTTCCATCATAGTGTGACCTAAACCCATTAAACCATAATCAACTCTTAACCTAACCATAATTTCCCCTTGCTGATTTTCAAAATCAGCAACCCTATTTTTTTTCTTTTTCTGCACCCTAAATTAGTCTCATATACCCTCTTTCATCTCCCAAACCTAAACTTTAGTCATGCCACTGAGGAGACAAGAGTTGGAAGCCGATCGGGAACACCATGGAAGAGATGCAGTAGGAAATCCGTCAACTTCAGCAACGGCTTGCTAAATTGAGAAAGGGACCTATTGAGAGATCACCATTGATCGTGATAGTGAGGCTCAAAGGAGAGAGGGAGAAAAATCTAAATCCCTTTCATTGTGATGATTACAGTGAATAAGAGGAGATGTCACAATACTTTCAGATTTAGTATCAGAGGAGGCCTAAGGATGGAGTGATTTTTGGAGGACATGAAAACATGGTGGTGAAGGTAGATTTACTGGATTCCAAGGGGAGGTTGGATCCATATGACTTCATTGAGTGATTGCAGACTGTTGAGAAAATTTAGAGTATAAGGAGGTACCAGCTGATAAGCGGGTTAAGCTTGTGCGATAAATTTGAAAGTGCCTCTTTGTGATGGGAGAACATGAGTAAGGCAAACTGAAGGTAGGAGCAAGATCACCTCTTGAGAGAAAATGAAGGAGAAGCATAGAAATACTTACTTCCACACTACCACCAAAACATGTTCTTAAAGCTTCACCCTCTACAACAGAGAGAGTTGTCAGTGGAGGAGTTCACAATAGATTTTGTGCAACTCATGCTAAAATATGAGTTGATAGAGTCAGAAGAGAATACCATAGACAGATTGGAAGGCTTAAAGTAGCCATCGACCATGTCGTTCAATTTCAACCTTACAGATCATTGAGCGGTGTTCAGGCATTGGCCCTAAGGTGGAGAAACAACAGATGCAGATCAGAGTCCCATCTTCATTTAGACAGTCACCCACAATCGGAGCTAGTAGGAGTACACCAGAGAAAGGTGTAAAAACTACCAAAAATATGATAGAGATGATCATAATCGGAAGAAGCTTGAGAGGAACAATATACCCATCATAGTGCCCACAAGGAAGTGTTTGTATATGATCCGTATGGACACATTGCTTCCAGTTGCCCTACTAACAGAGTTGTTTCTTTCACTAAGTCAGGAGTAGTAGAAGAAGTGGACAGTGGTACTAGATACATAGAAAATAGTGAGGATGCATAAAAGTGTTAGCTTTTAGCTAATATGGGTGAGATATTGTGGTTTGATTGAGACTACGAGTGAGCAGCAGTGGCTTCACCACATCCTTGATACCTGTTGCACTGCGAAGGGAAATATGTGCATCCTTATCATCGATGGAGGTAATTTTGATAATATGGTGTCTACATTGATGGTGGATAAGTTGATTCTCACTATGCAGAGACATTCTCAGCCATATTTACTTATTTGGTATAAGAAAAACATGGTTAGCATTAACAAGAGATGTCTCATAAAGTATGGTGAGATATTGTATCCATGAAAGCTTGTCACATTTTGTGTGGAGACTTTGATTGTTTGATAACAAGACTCAACATTATGGGTTCATGAACACAGATTCATCAAGAATGGAAAGCGCATGATTCTCCTGCCTTATGCAAAATCCAATGTTATATTTGCTCTTGTCATGAGAGAGCACCAGTGGGATCAATTTTGATGATGTTAAAGGATAATGAGATAGAAGAATCGATATTAGACACATGTCAGCCACTATAGAGAGAGTTTAAGGACTTCCTGACTGACAAATTACCGTCAGGGCTACCACTATTAAGGCAGGTTCAACCTGTCTTAATGATAGTAAGAAATGAGTCGACCTTGACCTACTTTTGGAGGATTCTGTGGAGTATGCTTGACCCAAAGTTTTAGTTCAGGTTAACAATGTAACCACAGATGGTCGGACAGATAGAGACAGGTACTTGCAATTCGGGAAACCTTCTTGGTAGAAGGTAAACGTGTGAGTGGCTCTCTTTTAGGTTTAGGGTTTTGTAAAAAATACCGAGGTTGTCTTAATGGATGGATTGACATTAGAGGTTTTGTGTAAAATGTAAAGATGAGTTTTGCATCTAATGGTGTTGTGACTTGAGACGATAGAGCTTGTACGGGTTTTTACGAAGGCTTTGAAAAATTTTAACAAATGAGAATGTCACATAGAAAAAATATATGAGATGGAATAATATTATCCACATCAATTATTCCCTTAAGATTGTGACCTTGCATTATTTCAAATTGGTTTCTTTTGTATTTTGTTAAAGAAATTTTATTTATGTAAATTCAAAAGTTTGAAGTTGCTAGTGCAAATTTGAATTTTCTATGCTCTATTTTAATCAAACATCTAAGTTCTCAGAGTCTTATTGACTAAGTCGGTTAATTTGTTTGTGGGTGAAAAATAGAGGAGACTTTTAGTTTTGTCCCAAGTATTTTTTATAAGGTCATAAAAAAATATGATATAAATTTGACATCTCTAGTGGTGACTAGTGAAAATTGACTATGCAATTTAATATTTTTTCTAAAGAATAATCTTTCCATGTGGGAGCATCATGGAGTTGGGAACAAGGTAGGAAATGCATTATTTTTAAAACCTGATCACTGAAGCTTTTTTTTTGAGAAATTGAACATTAACGTTAGGTTATAAATTAATAGTTAGAGCGTGCTTTGAATTTTAGTCTCCTAGTTGAAAAGAAGACTCTTTACCAACTCCTCTACAAGGCATGTTATTTACTATAACTAAATGCTATCTGGGTAACCCCATTTGACATCTATAGACAAATCCTCCTAAGGCCTCCAAGGCACTAGCATTGAATGCATCCTCATGTTTTTTGTTTAATGGCCTTAACTTTTCAAGTACAAGACTTTGTCTCTGATATGTAAATATCTCTCTTTAAGAAGGGCCAATAAAACCCACTAACAATTTACTTCTTTCCAATTGACCTATATATCATCGATAATGTTACTAAAAAAAGAGGAATTTTGTATGGGATGGGTTAGGAATACACAATTGTTTCTTTTATGCAAGTAAACTATTATTATATGTAAAAGTACTTTTTAGAAATAAAGGCGTCTCAACACTTGAGGTAAATAATATGAAATTTATGACACAGTATATAGTCCTTCGTATGCCTACTAAAAATCCAAGGATTTGAAGCTCCAATAAGGATAACATAGATTCAGTATGGATTAGGCTTATTCTTTATCTTGAACTTACATGCCAACTTTCAACACATGATAATCCAATAAAATTCATCCGAGTTTGCTTGTCTATGATTAAGCTTTCTTTAGGTATTTATGCAGCTCAAAATATGATCATTAATGTTGAGGGTTAATTTATTACGCAATAGATAATGCCTCTAGTGTTTTAAATGTTAAATCTCAATAATAGGTAAAGTGTCTTTGTTTAACTTCATTCAACTTTTCATTTAGAATAAAGGAAATGTGGTGGTTCCATTGGCTTAATGTTGCCTCTTATATTTATCTCATTTGCATCATAAGTCACCTCATTTGCCTTAAAGAAATGAAGAAGTTTTAGTACTAGAGAAAGTGTCATGAGGACCTGGTTCTTCTTGAATGCCTTTGGAGCACTAAACATCTGATAATACATCTTTCTCAAAAGATTAGTATAAGGAGAGATAGTAGTACTAAAGTTTTTAATAAACTTCTTATAAAAATGTTTAATTCATGACAACTCTTAATCATAGTTAAACTCCTAACTATTGACACCCTTTTAATATTACCTTAATCATAGATAGTTTAAATTTAAAGTTTTGTGAAAAAGACTAGAGGTTGTCTTAATGGGTTTAGTATCTTTGGAGGGTTATGGTGAAATTCAAAGTTGTTTTTGAAGCTTATTGTGCCATGATTTGAAGTAAAAGGACTTGTAAGGTTTGACTTGAGTAGTAAGAAGAATAATAAGCTAAAGGAACAAAACTGTGGGAGGGAGAATTATCTCTTATTTCTTATTCCAACTCTTCAACTATAGGTTTACATACATAGAGAAACTGGTTACTTCTACTTTATACTCTTATGAATATATCTATCCTATACATGAAAAGGAAATAATTATGAAATAAGATAATAAAATTAATCTAGGAGTTTTCCAAATTATCTCCAATAAATAAGCAGGCTGATCGACCTTTTTGGCCACATTAAATGATAACTATCTACCCACCAAAGTAAATATAATGGGCAACTATGCAGCCTAGAACCAAGAGAGCATGATATCTCTATTTTTTGTGAATAATGCCAAAACTTCTTTTCTTCCATATCCATTCATAAGTTAAAGCATTGCACAATTATCTCTAGCATTTGAAGGAGAAATTATTGCATACGGACACCGCATGCATCTCTGCATGCGCTGTCCGATCCTGACCTTTAGGATTATTTCCGTTTTTTTAAAAAAAGGAAAAAAAAATTTAGGTGGGGCCCACCGAAATACATCATGACCGTAGATCAGATGTTTTACGGTCCGGATCGGACACCACACGCAAGCTGCGTGCGGTGTCCGATTCGTATGGAATAATTTTTCCATTTGAAGAGGGCGAAAAAAATTCAAAATTTATAATTTAATTTCACATTAAAATTCTTCATAAATATTTCTAACCATTTATTGTGCCAGCATCATTTATTAATCTCTAATTTGTGATTTTCTGAATGGTTTTTAAAAAGTTTCTTACCAAACTCGTGCCTCTTTCATCCAGCCTTTGTAATCCTAGTCAAGCTTCGTTGGATTTGATTGTCTTGATTTTCTGCAATCTATTCGTTTTTGACATGTGCTTGGTTCTGCTTCGCATTAAAGCCCAAATTTTTATCTAATGTTCAGATTCCTGATTCGAATGTTATGAATGTGCAAAAATATATTCACTTTTGACTATGAATATTACAAAATCTTACAACTGACTTGTATAAGCCTTTGAAATTTCGATCATTTCATTCGACTCCCCTTCAATCAAAACAATGCCTTCCAATGACTTATATGTTGTTTTGATCGAAGGGGAGTCGAATGAAATGAAATGAAATTTCAATGACTTGTATGAGTCAGTTATAAAACTTTTATTTCAATCAATTTTGTATTATTTGCAGTCCAGGTGAATACTTATATAAGTCCAAGTGGCATCACCCATTAATTATAGGTCACTGTATTCCTTATCTATTGTGGACAAGGGAATGCCTTAATCATCTCCAACGGTATGTTGATTCTGAGTCTCTTTTTTCCAGTTTCTTTTAAGAAAGGGATTGTCCTCTATTGCTTTTAGCTATAGTTGTCTAGTCTCCCAACTTTATATATATGCTCTAATTATCTAGTGTCATGATCCAACCCCAACTGGAATTAACTAAGGTGGGAAATAAAACAATGATAATCATGTTGTTATATTATTCATTTTCTAACATTGATAATCTATATTTCAATAAAATTAAAGAGCTACTAAAGAAAATAAAATAAAATAGTATAATTAAATTTTACTTTAGCTCACGTTGTTCATGTCTTCTATATTGGGGTGTAAATGAGCCGAACACGAGGCTTAGCTCGTGTTCGACTCGTTTATATTTCGAGCTCAAAAAAGTGTGTTCGTGTACGACTTGTTTGCTTAGTGAGCTGAACGCAAGCTGTTCACAAACAAAGAGTCGTTATGACAACTGTAATCACGTAGCCATAAGATATTAAGGGTTGGAGCATGATTTAGAAATTATTGTTTATATTAAAACTCCATTTGAATCTAATTTAATAATTTTTTATTCTATTTTTTTAATTAGTACTTTTAATTGATTATAAATCTTTGTAGCTTGTAGTCAATTTAGTTTTTTAAAGTACTACTCATCAATATATATATATATATATATATATATATATATATANCACTCCAGACATCTTCAGGTAATTCACAGTTTAATGGAACATATGACCCCTATTGATCAAATAAATTGCAGTACTAACTGCTTCTGCCCAGAAAGTAGGTGGTAGTCCGGCTTGCAATCTCATGCTTCTAGCCCGCTCATTAATGGTCCTATTCATGCGCTCTGCAACACCATTTTGCTGTGGTGTTTCTGGAGTGGTCTTCTCCATTCTGATTCCCTGAGCTGCACAATACTCCTTGAACCCACCATCAATGTACTCACCACCATTATCAGACCTCAGACATTTCAGCTTTAAGCATGTCTTTGTCTCAACCATAGCCTTCCAAGTCTTGAATACACTGAATACATCAAATTTATACTTCAAGAAATAAACGCATACCTTTCAGTTGTTATCGTCAATGAATGTGATGTAGTAACGAGAGCCTCTAAGAGATGCGACTGAAGAAGGTCCCCACACATCTGTGTGTACAAGATCCAGTTTTCCTGCATTTGGCATTCTGCCACCTTTCAAGAAACTGACCTTCATCTGCTTCCCCATAATGCAACTTTCGCACATACTGAAATCAACTGACTTCAGTTCTAGTAGCTTGCCTCTGGACTAAAGTTCCTTCATACCTCTTTGACTTATGTGACCAAGTCTGCAATGCCACAACTCTGCTGTGCTCTCTGCAACAGTAGTATCAACACTGTTAATTAAATCAGTAGTCATATACAATGTACCTATTTTTTTACCCCGAGCCAGTACCAATGCTCCTGTAGTAACCTTCCAGGTACTATCTGAGAAAACTACTGAATGCCCACATTCATCAAGCTGCCAAACAGAAATGAGGTTCTTCTTCAGTTCAAGAGTGTGTCTGACCTTTTGCAAAGTCCACTTGATTTTATTTAGAAGTGCAATGTCAATATCTCCCATTCCTACCACATTCAGTGCTTCTCCATCTGTCAGATATACTTTTCCAAAGTCACATGCAACATAATTCTACATGAATTCCCGATGGAAAGTTGTATGGAACGAAACTCCTGAATCCAATATCCAGTCATCAACAGGACTATGAACTGCCAGTAGTAGTGCATCATGTGATTCTTCAATTACCACATTCACATTGTCAATTTCCTTCTTCTTAAGACTCCTGCAGTTCCTCCTTATGTGGCCAGTTTTGCCACAATTCCAACAAGTTACTTGTTTACCAGGCCTTGACTTGCTCCTGCTTCTGTTCTTTGATTTTGATCTTCCCCTGTTTGAGTTCCTGTCAAGTGATCTCCCTCTGGAATCAACATTTAGTGTCGAACTCAAACCTGAGATCTCGCCAGAATCTTTTCTGCGCACCTCCTCAGCCAAAATCAAATCACGAATATCTTCAAATTTCAATTTAGATTTACCTGCAGAATTACTGACAGCCATCCTCATAGCTTACAACCATCCTCATAGCTTCCCATCTATTTGACAATGAAGCCAACAAGATCAGTGCACGTATCTCATCATCAAATTCAATTTCCACAGACGATAATTGATTTGTGATGGTATTGAAATCATTCAGGTGTTGTACACTAGACGTACCTTCCGCCATCTTCAAATTGAATAGCTTCTTCATCAGATATACTTTATTATTCGCCGATGACTTTTCATACATACCTGACAGGGCTGTCATAACATCTGCAGTCGTCCTCTCCTTGACGAAGTTGTGTGCAACGGACCTTGATAAGGTCAATCAAATAACCCCAAAACCTGTCGATCCAACAAATTTCATTCAGTCTCATCCATCCTTTCAGGTATTTTCTCCAATAACGGAAGATGAAGTTTCTTCCCATAGAGGTAGTCCTCTACTGCATCCTCCAATAAAAAAAATTTGTGCCATCGAACTTCTCGATCTCTGAAATCTTCACTTCGTCTGTAGCCATTGGCTCTGATACCATTTGTTGTGATATATATAAAATTTAAAACGATCGACGACGAAGCGAAAATAGCACGAGAAAATTCACACCAAAAGAACACACAGATTTACGTGGTTCGACAAATTGCCTACNAAAAAATCTGTGTCATCGAACTTCTCGATCTCTGAAATCTTCACTTCGTATGTAGCCATTGACTCTGATACCAGTTGTTGTGATATATATAAAATTTAAAACGATCGACGATGAAGCGAAAATAGCACGAGAAAATTCACACCAAAAGAACACACAGATTTACGTGGTTCGACAAATTGCCTACATCCACGGAGTTGCAGAGGAGTTTTCTAATTGAGAAATTTACACCGGTCGGTCTCTTCAATAATTACAAGAGAAATCTCTGTCTCCTCTCTCCTTTCTCCACCGTATACACACCAAAAAAGAGAAGGAAATTCCAATGAAAGCAAGCCTGCTGTCCTTTTTCTTTCTTTACACGTAAGCCAAATTTACCACAAGAAACGTGAAGAAGCCTTGGAGAACCACCTTCTTCTTCTGGCCGAAAANATATACACACCAAAAAAGAGAAGGAAATTCCAAAGAAAGCAAGCCTGCTGTCCTTTTTCTTTCTTCACACGTAAGCCAAATTTACCACAAGAAACGTGAAGAAGCCTTGGAGAACCACCTTCTTCTTCTGGCCGAAAAAGAAGCCCTTGGAGAGCGATGCCCTTGCGGTGCCTTCTTCCTCTTCAGCCCGATCACCACTAGCAAAAACTCCTTCTTGCCTTCACCGTGACTTCACATCACACGATCTAAAGGAGAGCATCTTCTTTTATCAGAAGCAGAAAGGAAGCGAAGGGATGCTTCACTTCACGAAACAGAGGAGGCGGGAGCGGTTTCAGGCGAAGGGACACAAAGCTTCGCGCGCGAAATAGAGGAGGTGCGACTGTTCGCGTGCGCGGGAGACGGGAGTTTCGCGAAATATGGGAGAGGCGGAGACATGAAGGATCGCGACGATTCGCGAACGGGAGTTGGCGCTGNAAAGCGAAGGGATGCTTCACTTCACGAAACAGAGGAGGCGAGAGCGGTTTCAGGCGAAGGGACGCAAAGCTTCGCGCGCGAAATAGAGGAGGTGCGACTGTTCGCGTGCGCGGGAGACAGGAGTTTCGCGAAATATGGGAGAGGCGGAGACATGAAGGATCGCGACGATTCGCGAACGGGAGTTGGCGCTGTTCGGGACTTCTGTAGCGGGCTCCAACACTAACAATTTTGTATAATTTTGTTTCGTATAATTAATGAAGTAAAATAACTTGTATAAATAGAATACCAAACCTTTACCTTTACTTCAATGTCGTTAACTTTGCTCGATCCAAGCCAAAATTTTCATGCTTTTATAATTTCTAATTGTAATTTTTAAATTCAAAAACAATATTTAATACTATTCAATTAATTATAAAACAAACCTATAATAAAAGCCAACCATAACCTTATAAAGGATTTGTTCAATTTGGTCTTAATATCTAGAACGAGTGCTAACCCTTCGCCTCATCCTCTTCTTCTCCTTCGTCCTATTCGCCCACAAAGGCTCATTGCTCCTTTCTCCTACCCAAAATCGCACCTTAGATGTTTGATTCTTCCTCATGCACAAGAAACTATCATGCTCATTTTTTCTTCCCAGCTGCTCAGGTCTACTCTCCCTAACCTTCTCCTTCACATGAGAAACACACGGTGGACCCAACCACACCTTCACCTCTCTTCTTTCTCTGATCTCGTCACTTCTTATAACTTCTCCTCCTCTGACACTTCTCCAACTCCAAATATGCACCAACTTTGCGAGTCTCAGCNACAGATGTTTGATTCTTCCTCATGCACAAGAAACGATCATGCTCATTTTTTCTTCCCAGTTGCTACGGTCTATTCTCCCTCACCTTCTCCTTCACATGAGAAACACAAGGTGGACCCAACCACACCTTCACCTCTCTTCTTTCTCTGATCTCATCACTTCTTATAACTTCTCCTCCTCTGACACTTCTCCAACTCCAAATATGCACCAACTTTGCGAGTCTCAGCGTCACATGCATGACCGCTCGCGTGGTATTCCACAACTCCTCTGGCTAGCCTTCCTCGACATTCAAATCCATGCACAGAACACACACACCTTCATACCTCCCCAGGTATGGTCGTGTTCACAATCAAAGTTAGTGTCACCTTCACATCGCTCTTCTTATTGAGCTTTTCTTCGTTTCGATTCTTCAGTCACATTTCTTGATTTCCTTCGACTCTTCTTAAAATGGTTGGGGAGAGCCCTCCTCCTGATTGAATACAACTCTTTTTGATCGATATGACTCTTCTTGATCTAATGGGGGTGTTAACAGAGAAAAATATTGGATGTTAGATCTAGTTTCCCAACATTCTATAAAAAAGGGTTTGCCTTATCCCCATAATAACTTGGTCCAAGATTTGAATGTAGGGTGAATAAATTAAAACATTTATGCTATTTTTCTAACAAGTTGGCTCATTATACAGCTCATGGTATATATGGCTTAATCTTTGGTGATGAAACATAATCATTGCATTAAGTGATTTTAAGATTCGAAATTACCACTAATTCTAAAGCAATGAATTTAATGACATTCTTAAGTACAAGGATTGTAGATCAATTGGGACACAAGATAAGTTCAATAAATATTTTAAAATAATTATATTCAATTCTATTACTAATNAATCACAAGCATATAGGAATTGGAGGATATTTGGTCCCTTCAATAATATTTTTCGAAAATTTTAGGTATATTTTTGTAGTGTTTGATTAAGATTCATTTAAACGGATGGATTTGATTTTTTGGAAATGAAACTTCAATAAACACTTTTAATTGCTTTTGAGATCTAAAAAATCACCCCTTAAGTTTTATGTCTCTACATTTTCCTACAAAAACTCCACTCAATTCTATCATTCACATTTCTACCACCTAAACTTCAACTTTTACATGNTGAACAACGAGCCATTTTGACAACCCTACATCTATATGCATTTTATTTTTTTTATTATTCATCTTTTAATCAAATTATTGAACCTGTAATGCTAGTTTAAAGTAACAATGAATTAAAAGAATTGGTGAATATATCTGCTTCTAAATAATGAAAATGAAACAATATATGATTGTTAAACTTTTAATAAAACAATTTTAAAACATATGATAATTTATATTTTTGAATATCATCAATCAAGAATATTTTAAATATTTTATTATTCCATATCATATCATTTTATATACAATTGCCATAGGTGCACCTTCTAAATTTGTATTGTTAGAAAAAATAAATAAACAATTATTTTATGTGAGCCAACCTATGTAAATAAATGTGTTATTCATTGTTATCTTAAAGTTAAGCCTAATTAATGTAATCTAATAAAGTATAGGCTTATGGGTAATAATATTTTAAATTATGATCAAAATTATAGGTGTAGAGACCTATTTATATGTTCAACTCTTATGATGGGCAAAATTAGAAGAGCAAAGTTAAGGAAATAACTACCTATGAGTAGTTATCTTAAAGAGTCATAGTATAAGTCTCTTCACTTATTCAAGCGAAAGAAAACTTTGATCTTATTTGGAATCCCATTGGCAGAAATGATTTAGGAATACACAGCGATTTGGAAGACAATGACCCATAACAACAAGAAATCATGAATCTTGATATGCTTCCAAACTTTAGTTTATTTCTTTTGATCTGACATGGAATATCTGATGTTTCATGACTTAAATCTTTAGTTTGTGATTTCTTTAAATTTCTAACAAATGATATCACAGCCAACTGTATGTTAAATCATTGAGAATCAAGCTTTATTTATTTATTTATTTGAAGTTTAGTTTTCTTGGCTATACATATGTTTTTAGTGAAGAAGCCTAATTTTTGTCCATGTTATTTTTTTTATTCAAAATTTCAAGGATATTTTCTATTATTAGTTGTGTGAATTCAATAAGACTTTACTTTTCATAATAATATGATGATTTGTTCTTTTTATATTATGAATAAAAAATTATTAAAGATGAATAATAAAAGAGGAAATGCTTTATAAGCCTTTGGAAACTAAATTTAAAGATTGGAAAGATAATGCATTCATAGCTCTCGATTGCCTTGATCTTGACCTTGAACTAATGATTCAACATCCCATTAGTAATGATCAAAGTTCCACAGAGGATAAAAAGAAAATTGAGAAATGTGATCGTTCAAATGGTATGTCTCATAATCATCAAGTGAGACATTCCATAAGTATTGAGAGACACGGTGTCTGATGAGGTTGATATAAGCAGAGTTTTCCTTGAGGCTTTTGAGAAATACTTTGCCAAAAATGACAAGGCTAAACAAACATGTTTCTAGTGAGCGTGATTTCAATGAGGTATCAAAGTAAGGGAAACATAAAGAAGTGCATCATGAAGATGTCCCATCTTGCTAAGTAAAGGCACTAGAGTTGGATATTTTTTAGGAGCTTTTAGTGCACCTAGTTTTGATTTCTCTTCCTGCACAATTCAATCAATTTAAGGTTAGTTACAATTGTCAAAAGGAAACAAATGAACTTTCAATGAGCTCTTTTCTCGTTGTGTTCAAGAGAAAGAAAAACTGAAACAAGAAAAGACTGAAAGCGTTCATTTGGCTAGGACCTCTAAGAATAATAAGAAGAAAAAAATATAAGAATAATGAAAATGTTAAAGGTCCAACAGAAAGGAAACAAAGTAAAGAAGAAACTTTTGTTTCTTTTATGATAAGTCTAGATATATAAAGAAGGCTTGTATCAAATAATCATGCTTGACAAGGAAAAAAAGACACTTCTTAATTTGGTTTATTCTAAAGCAAATTTATCCTTAGTATTAAAGCATACTTGGAGGATTGATTAAGGTGCCAACTCTCATATAAGTGTGTTTATGAATGGTTTCCTGAGCTAAATAACTGTCAGTTATGTCATCTATTATAATAGCTTTTTCTGTAATGTATCAAAAGTCAATTAATGTTGAAAGATTTATTTATGTGAGTGATTGTAAAACATTTGAAGTTGAAGCTATATGTCATTTTAGATTATTTTTATTATGTATTGGTTATTATTTGGATTTGAAAGACACGTTAGTTGTATTGTCATTTAGAAAAAAATTAGTTTCTATTTCTACTTTGAAAATAAAATCTGGATATACTTGTTCATTTGGAAATGCTCAGCTCAGTATTTTGTTAAATTCAAATGTTATTGATATTTTTTATTTATGTCAATAAGATAATCTATAAGAAGCCTTGCATGTTAATACTCCAGGTATACGATAAAAATTAGCTAATAATAATTCTTCTATGATATGACATAAGTGGTTAGGTCATACTTCAAAGGAATGAATGTATTAGAAGAAATTCTTGATTTCCTTGACTTCACAGAATTTGAAGTTTGTATTGAATGTATTAAAGGAAAACAAACCATTAAAAGAGGACAAGGTGCCACCAGAGCTTAAGCTATCTTAGAATTGATACATATAGATATTTGTGGTCCATTTCTTATGGTTTCATGTAATAGTCAACAATCTTTTATATCATTCATAGAAGATTTCACTAGATATGACTACTGTATCTCATACATGAAAGTTCACAATCATTAGACTTGTTCAAATCATATAAGGCAGAGGCTGAGCTTCAGCTCAACAAAAAAATTAAATGCATTAGATCTAATAGTGGTGGTGAATACTATTACAAATCTTGAGTCATTTGCCAAATACCCAGAGGAATGTTGGATAGTACCTCAATATACCATGTCGGGGTCACCTAGAGGAATGGTGTTACTGAGAGACGAAACATGTCACTTAAAGATATGGTGATGAGTATGATATATCATTCTACCCGACCTGGATATCTTTGGGTTAAAGCACTCAAGACTACAACTTATGTTCTCAATAGAGTACCAACTAAGATAATAACCAAAACTCCATATGAACTTTAAACTAGCAAAAGACTAATCTTAAGCATTTTCATATTTGGGATTGTCCAGTCGAGGCAAAGCCTTTTAGGTTATTTCTTTGGTTACTTTGATCAATCAAAGAAGTATAATTTTTATGATTCTACTGCTAAGATAATTTTTTAGGCCAAAAATGAAATATTCTTTGAGGGTGTTTAATTTTGAGGGAGGACATAAAGTTAAAGATTTATTATAGAAGACCTTGAGCAAATATAATCAATTACTATTCCTCCACTTAATTTTGATAATATTGAGGTTTATATTCATGTCATTGATAAAGTTACAAATTAAGATCAACAAAAAAAAGTTGTTGAGCCCCTTGAGGTACAAACTCAAATCTCTCAAGCACAACTACAACAAGAACATGAGCTATTAAGGAGATCCACTAGAGAGAAAAGAAGTAACATTTCAGATGATCATATAATATTTCTGCAAGAAAATGATGATAACATTAGATTGATGGAGAATAATCCCATAAATGTCCATCAAGCAATGCAAGGTGTAAACTCTCAAATGTGGATTGTGTCATGAATGAGGGAATCTAGTCCATGCAAGGCAATAAGGTTTGGGATCTTGTTCTATTACCTGATGGTGTGAAACCTATTGGTTGTAAATAGATATTTAAAACCAAGAGGGATTCTAAGGTTGGTGTATAACAATATAAGACTCTTCTTGTTGCTAAGGGCTTTACTCAAAGGAAAGGCAACAATTAGAAAGAGACATTCTCTTTTGTTTCTATGAAAGTCTCTTTTAGGATAATTATGGACCTTGTTGCATATTTTGATCTTGAGTTGCATCAGATGGATGTTAATACAACATTTCTAAATGACGACATTAATGAAACAATTTATATGAAGCAACCTGAAAACTTTGTGTTGGGAGATGAAAAGAAGATAGTTTGCAAATTAAATAAATCCATCTTTAGGCTTAACTATGCCTCTCATTATTGGTATCACAAATTTCATGAAGTAATATCTCGATGAGTTTTAAGATGAATATTGTAGAGAATTTTTTATATCATAAGTTCAGTGGGAGTAAATGTATTTTCTCGTATTATATGTTGATGATATACTGCTCGCTACCAATGATATAAGAATATTCCAAGAAACCAATAGATTTTTGTTGAAGTATTTTGAAATGAAAAATCTTGGTGACACCTCTTTTATGTTGGGAATTAAAATATATCGAGAACATTCTCGTTGTTTTTTTGGTCTATCACAAAAGTGCCATATCAAAAAGGTGAAGATTTAATATGCAAAATTACACACTAGGAGAAACCTTTATGTCTAAAGGAGATAAATTTAATTTAAGTCAGCGTCCTAAAAATAAATTTGATACTAAGAAAATGGAAAAGATTCTTTATGCATCAGATGTTGGGAGTCTGATGTATGCTAAAGTTTGCACACATCTAAATATGACATACGTTATTGGAATTTTGGGTAGATATTTGAGCAATCCTGGAATGGATCACTGGAAAGAAACAAAACGGGTTATGCAGTATTTACAAAGAATAAAAGATTACATGCACACATATAAAAGGTTAGACTAACTTGAGATTATTAATTATTCATATTTAAATTTCGGTGGATGTCAAGATAGTTGTTGATCCACTTCAGGCCATATTTATCTACTTGTTGAAGGAGCAATTTCTTGAAGGAGTGTCAAGCGGTCACTAATAACTTCTTCCATATAACATCATTGTTTGTAGCATGTTACGAAACATTCAATCATAAAATATGGTTGTGAAACCTTTTCACTGGGGTGCAAATTGTGAAAAATATAGAAAGGCCACTTTAGTTATTTTGTGATAATAAATTTGCAGCTTTGTATTCCAATAAGAACATGAGTTCTTTAAAATCAAAGCATATAAAAATTAAGAACCTTGTTGTTAAAAAAAGAGTTCAGAGTTGTCAAATTTCTATAGAACACATTGACACAAACTCCATAATTGCATATTTGCTCATTAAAAGAATTCTATCCAAGGGCTTTCATGAGCATACTGCTCATATGAGTGTTCAGTAACTTGATAGTATATAGTTTTTGTGAGAGTTTATATTTGAATGTTATTTTCTTTTAAATATACAGACATTGTGTGTTTTTGCATAAATGATTTCACTTTAATTTCTATTCAATTTTTTATTTAATTAAAGTTTCAGTCTAAACTATTTGAAATAAGACATGGATATATCACCTTCCATGTAAGTTTCATGCTACAAATTCATATTTGAACGTGTCGTTTGGTTGTATTAATATATGTCATCATTGATTGGTCTAGTCACGCTATGTTTGTGATGAATGTTGCTTTCATTCTATATGGATATAACTAATGGAAAATAACAACCCATAACTATAAGAAATCATGAATCATGTTATGCTTCCGTAAATTTGTTTTATATTGCTTGATGATTTCACATGGAAGTTCTAATATTTCATGAATCAAATCTCTGGGTTGTGATTTCATTATGTTTCCAACATGCATCATTTAAGATACTTCAATATCAATATCATTTTTCATATACATGCATGAGTATCTTTGCATTTCCCCATTAGTACCATATATGAGTGAATTCCATCATATTCAAGAATGCACATACAATCAATTTATGCATTTCATATCATTTATATATTTTTTCATTCAATTATAACTTTAAATAATACATAACTTTAGTATTTTTAAATTAAATATTCAACACAATGATATGAGCAACATCTAAAATAATGTATAAATCATAATAAAATGGTCCAATTAAATTTCAATAACAATTAATAAATTCAGTTCAGAAAAAGTAAAAAACAATTATAACATAAAAGTAAGAGTACCAACTCTGAGTTCATCTTAAGAAATGATCCTTTCAAATCCATTAACTTTCTCTTTCAGAGCTTAAATATTCTCTCCTAAATATATTTCATAGGATTTTAACATTGATATGTTGCAATTTATAATTAAATTGTCTCTAAAAGATCACCAAATAAACATTATCTTACCTTTTCATTCTTCTTTAGCACAATCTCACCTCAATCTATCTTTTTTCATTTAATTCAACTGCTTATCTAGATTTAATCACTGGTATTAGTTCATGATCTTTAAGTATAATTTAATATCAATTCATGAAATTTTGTATAACTTAATAACATATAATTAATGAAGTAAAATAACTTGTATAAATAGAGTACCAAACATTTATCTTAACTTCAATGTTGTTAACTTTCCTCGACCCAAGCCAAAATTTTCATGCTTTTATAATGTCTAATTATGATTTTTAAATTCAAAAACAATAATTAATACTATTTAGTTAAATATAAAACAAAACCCATATTAAAAGCTAACCATAACCTTATAAAGGATTGGTTCAGTTTGGTCTTAATATCTAGCACGAGTGCTAACCCTTTGCCTCCTCCTCTTCTTCTTCTTCCTATTCGCCCACAAAGGCTCACTCCTCCTTCCTACTACCTGATCTCGCACCACAGGCGTTTGATTCTTCCTCATGCACAAGAAACCATCAATGCTCATTTTCTTCTTCCAGCTGCTCGGGTCTATTCTCCCTCACCTTCTCCTTCACACTAGAAACACACAGTGTGCCCCACCACACCTTTACCTCTCTCCCTTCTCCCATCTCCATCTCCCATCTCGTCACTTTTACTTCCTTCTCCTCCTCCTACACTTCTCCAACTCCAAATATGCAACAACTTTGGGAGTCTCAGCATCACATGCATGACAGCTCGTATGGTATTCCACCACTTCTCCTCTGGCGAGCCTTCCTCAACAATCAGATCCATGCACGGGCACTCACACCTTTGTCGATGCCCTCGATTGCTACCCTCCCCAGGTATGTTCGTGTTCACAATCAGAGTCAGCGTCACCTTCACATCTCTCTTCTTCTTGAAATTATCTCTGTTTCGATTCTTTAGTTACATTTCTTGATTTCTTTCGACTCTTATTTAGATGGTCGAAAGAGCCCTCCTCCTGAATGAATACGACTCTTCTGGATCGATATGACTCTTCTTGATCTAATGGGCGTCATCAGAGAAAAATATTGGGTATTAGAACTAGTTTCCCAACATCCTATTAAAAGGGTTTGCCTTATCCCTACAATAACTTGGTGCACTTGCAATTTTTTATTTGGCTTAGCATCCAAAATTTGATCCTATGACACTTTAAAATTTGCATGGTCTCATGGTACATATGGGTTAATCTTTGGCCATGAAACATAATCATTGCATTAAGTGATTTTAAGATTCGAAATTACCACTAATCCTAAAGCAATGAATTTAATGACATTCTTAAGTACAAGGATTGTAGATCAATAGAGACACAAGATAAGTTCAATAAATATTTTAAAATAATTATATTCAATTCTATTACTAATTTGCTTAGATTTTTAAATTTCAAATTGATTGTACCTTTGGTTTAAGCTCAATTGAACATCTAAACAAGAATTCTTATGCTCATTTCAGTTATACATGCATACCCTGTCATTTAATGCCACTTGAACATTCAATGGTGCACTCGCACGCACACACGCACACACGCGCACATCAAATTGGAGCTTGTTTGATTTCGTGTGATGGGCTTTCAATGCTTCAAATTCGATCGCTCGTCCCTCTAAGCTGATGAGTGATAGATTATAAAGTTTGAGATTCAAATTACTCATCTTTAACATTTTTTACATTGCTCATCATTCTATTTACTATGTAAAAGGAGCATTTACATACATACCACTAAATTCATCTGCATTTAGATACCTAATTCTCAACTTTGCTTGTTCCAAGTCTTTCATCTCACCAAAAATAAATTAAAAAAAAGAAGCACTTTTTATATATGTAAAAATTGAAGTTTAGGTGTTAGATATGAAAATACATAAATATTGAGTGATATGTANCGTTCCAAGTCTTTCATCTCACCAAAAATAAATTAAAAAAAAAAAACACTTTTTATATATGTAAAAATTGAAGTTTAGGTGTTAGATATGAAAATACATAAATATTGAGTGATATGTATACTCTCCAATTATATGCCATCATATTCTAGCCATTAGAAGATTCCTAAATCAAAACATGTCAAAATAGAAAATTTTGCAACATCTATTTTAAAACCAAAACAAGAAATGTAAATGTTTATGAATAAAAGAGCTTTGCATTTGGATTTAGGGTCCGTTTGGGGCAGCTTATAAGCGCGGGCGGCGTTTTCAAAATACCGTCGTACTGTTTGGTTCGCGTGTTTCACCAGCTTATCCGAAACTGCGTTGACCCCTGAGGTCAGCCCGCGGGCCGCTTTTTAGGATAAACAACTTATCCTGAAACACACAAGCTGCCCCAAACGGACCCTTAGAGTGCATAAAAAAGCAATGGCCAGTGGCCACAACAAAAAAGTAGGCGCGAGCCAAGATAGGGTCCGGGCGGGCAAAATCCCCCCTCCCCTTCCCTCATATTCAGATTTTGTACTTATATGAGAAGGTAATTTGACATTNTTTCCGTTTGGGGCAGCTTATAAGTGCGGGCGGCGTTTTCAAAATACCGCCGTACTGTTTGGTTTGCGCGTTTCACTAGCTTATCCGAAACTGCGTTAGGGTTTTTACACTAAACGCAGGTCGCTGGTTGACCCCTGAGGTCGGCCCGCGGGCCGCTTTTTAAGATAAACAGCTTATCCTGAAACGCACAAGCTGCCCCAAACGGTTAGAGTGCATAAAAAAGCAATGGCCAGTGGCCACAGCAAAAAAGTAGGCGCGAGCCAAGATAGGGTCCCGGCGGGCAAAATCCCCCCTCCCCTTCCCTCATATTCAGATTTTGTACTTATATGAGAAGGTAATTTGACATTTTGTCCCTTCTAAACTATCAGTCTTGCCCCTCCCGAAATATCACTTTGTCCTTTGTTGTCCTAGCCTCTCTCATATTGCGTACAAGGGAATAGCTTGCCCTCTCTCAAAAAAGAGACTGGTTCCGAAAATATATATAGAAAAAGATCACATGTATATAGGAATTGGAGAATATTTGGTCCCTTCAATAATTTTTTTGAAAATTTTAGGTATATTTTTGTAGGATATTTGGTTCATTTAAACGGTTGGATTTGATTTTTTGGAAATGAAATTTCAATAAACACTTTTAATTGCTTTTGAGATCTAAAAATCACCCCTTAAGTTTTATGTCTCAACATTTTCCTACAAAAACTCCACTCAATTCTATCATTCACATTTCTACCACCTAAACTTCAACTTTTACATGCACGCCACCTTTTTCTTTTCATGAAAAGGTGTGTTTCACCTTGCAAAAGTTAATATACAAAATATATGGGTGGCATAAATGTAAATAATAAAATTATAGGAATTTGGGTGGTATGTATGAAACGCCCCTTGAATTTATCAAAAAGTTTAAATTATGTAATTTTATGCAATTAATTATAATGTAATTACCAACTATATATATATATATATATATATATATATATATATATATATATATATATATATATATANATATATGCTGCAACCTCTTACTTCATGCTATACTAAGCTCACAATTGGTGTTCATTTCAATGCCTTTTCACAACCTGACGCTTTTAAAAGTGTCATTTAATGTCACTTGAAGATTCAATGGTGCACTCACATGCAAGGAAAAAATTTGCGTACATAAGACGCACGCAGAGCTGCGTTAAATAGGTTACAGGGAGGATTTTGAGAGGTTATAACCGCGTTATACCCCCTGTAACCTCCCTGTAACCTACCTGCATATGAAAACAGAATTGCGGAACTTATTAGAAGGTACAGGTAGGTTACAGGGAGGTTACAGGGGGTATAACGCGGTTATAATCTCCTAAAATCCTCCCTGTAACATGTTTGCAGGTTACAGACGTACGCAGCTCTGCTTACGTCTTATGTACGCAAATTTTTTTCCCGCATGCACACACGCACACACACATCAAATTGGAGCTTGTTCGATTTCGTGTGATGGGCTTTCAATGCTTCAAATTCGATCGCCCGTCCCTCTGAGATGATGAGTGATAGATTTTAAAGCTTGAGATTCAAATTACTAATCTTTAACATAAAATCTTTTGTTTTAAACAACAAGCCACAAGTGTTTTTACTTTGCTCATCATTCTATTTACTATTTAAAAGAAGCATTTACATACATACCACTGAATTCATCTGCATTTAAATACCTAATTCTCAACTCTGCTTGTTCCAAGTCTTTCATCTCACCAAAAATAAATAAATAAAAAAAGAAGCACTTTTTATATATGTAAAAATTGAAGTTTAGGTGTTAGATATGTAAATACATAAATATTGAGTGATATGTATGCTCTCCAATTATATGCAATCATATTCTAGCCATTAGAAGATTCCTAAATCAAAATATGTCAAAATAGAAACTTTTGCAACATCTATTTTAAAACCAAAACAAGAAATGTAAATGTTTATAAATAAAAGAGCTTTGCATTTGGAATCAGAGTGCATAAAAGGGCAAAGGCAGTGGCCACAACAAAAAAGTAGGCGCGAGCCAACGTAGGTTCCGGGCGGGCAAATTCCCCCCTCCCCTCCCCTCCCCTCAAATTCAGATTTTGTACTTATATGAGAAGGTAATTTGACATTTTGCCCTTCTAAAACATCAGTCTTGCCCCTCCCGAAATATCACTTTGCCATTTGTTGTCCTAACCTCTCTAATGTTGCGTGTAAGGGAATAGCTTGTCCTCTCTCAAAAAAGAGACTGGTTCATTTAAACGGTTGGATTTGATTTTTGGGAAATGAAATTTCAATAAACACTTTCAAGTGCTTTTGAGATCTAAAAATCACCCCTTAAGTTTTATGTCTCAACATTTTCCTACAAAAACACCACTCAATTCTATCATTCACATTTCTACCACCTAAACTTCAACTTTTACATGCACGCCACCTTTTTCTTCTCATGAAAAGGTCTGTTTCACCTTGCCAAAGTAAATCTATAAAAGATATGGGTGGCATAAATGTAAATAATAAAATTATAGGAATTTGGGTGGTATGTTTGAAACGCCCCTTGAATTTATCAAAAAGTCAAAATTATGTAATTTTATACAATTAATTATAATGCAATTACCAACTATATATATATATATATATATATATATATATATATATATATATATATATATATATANTCTATAGAAAGGGTTTGCCTTGTCCCCATAATAACTTGGTCCAAGATTTGAATGTAGGGTGAATAAATGAAAACATTTATGCTATTTTTCTAACAAGTTGGCTCATTATACAGCTCATGGTATATGTGGCTTAATCTTTGGCGATGAAACATAATCATTGCATTAAGTGATTTTAAGATTCGAAATTACCACTAATTCTAAAGCAATGAATTTAATGACATTCTTAAGTACAAGGATTGTAGATCAATTGGGACACAAGATAAGTTCAATAAATATTTTAAAATAATTATATTCAATTCTATTACTAATTTGCTTAGATTTTTAAATTTCAAATTGATTGCACCTTTGGTTTAAGCTCAATTGAACATCTGAACAAGAATTCTTATGCTCATTTCAGTTATACATGCATACCTTTATATATATATATATATATATATAGTATTTAATTAAAATTTGATAATTTCCTATTATATATGCTGCAACCTCTTACTTCTTGCTATACTAAGCTCACAATTGGTTCATTTCAATGCCTTTCCACAACCTGACGCTTTTAAAAGTGTCATTTAATGCCACTCGAACATTCAATGGTGCACTCGCACGCACGCACGCACGCACGCGCGCGCACATCAAATTGGAGCTTGTTTGATTTCGTGTGATGGGCTTTCAATGCTTCAAATTCGATCGCTCGTCNATAGCGGGCTCCAACACTAACAATTTTGTATAATTTTGTTTCGTATAATTAATGAAGTAAAATGACTTGTATAAATAGAATACCAAACCTTTACCTTTACTTCAATGTCGTTAACTTTGCTCGATCCAAGCCAAAATTTTCAGGCTTTTATAATTTCTAATTGTAATTTTTAAATTCAAAAACAATATTTAATACTATTCAATTAATTATAAAACAAACCTATAATAAAAGCCAACCATAACCTTATAAAGGATTTGTTCAATTTGGTCTTAATATCTAGAACGAGTGCTAACCCTTCGCCTCATCCTCTTCTTCTCCTTCGTCCTATTCGCCCACAAAGGCTCATTGCTCCTTTCTCCTACCCAAAATCGCACC
>JXCR01140520.1:111144-125126 GCA_002079205.1 Phalaenopsis hybrid cultivar
GCAATCTCACATAGGAACTTAAGGATTGATAAAGTCGTAGATACCATCCGTCACTCATCCTAATAGAGGCTCTTTCTCTAGTCATTTGGTTAAGTGATGGAACTTTTTAGTAAGGGAAAATCTTCACAAAAGGGAGGTACTTATCGTACGAAAAGTCATAAAATTCATCATTCTCTAGCTCAAAGTGGCTTCATCCCATTTGTCAAGCGACAAAGCCACCAAACAACCATGGTGATGCTAGTGTCCCAGACAAGATTCATAGAGGAAATCAAAATAAAGCTCCTAACTTATGGGGATTTTCTGTAACACAAAAACCATAACCTAAATCATCTCCCAACTAAACCNATGTTATATACAAAATATGAAAATGATGTTCATTTTTTTTTTTTCATTTAGTAAGAATATTATGATCAATTTTGATTAATATGAACCTTAAAATTATTATTATTATTATTATTAAAATGAGTATGAAAGATAAGTAATATATTTGAAATTTATCTTATAATAATTTTAAAATAAATTGAATAATTTTAAGATCCATCTTAATAAAATATTAAAAATCAAAATTTTTTTTTCCCTATAGGTCATTGCTTAAAGAAAAAGGAGATGGAATAGATGTGATAGCCAAAATATGAGGGGGATTGGCGGCCACACGTGTTCTTTGATGGCGTTACTCGTGTCCACTACACCCATAAACACCATCGTGTCATTTATTAATGGTATCCCTCCGGCTCTTGGAATCTTCTCCCCTGCTTTTTTGCTGCAATCAGAACAAAAAATATAACAAATTTAATAAAAAAAAAATCATAACAAATTATAAATCTTAATCACAATATATATATATATAATTGGGTTGCTAGGTCATGTTTCACATCTTCCTGACTTTGTTAGTTTTAAAAAGATGATACTTGAATTGTTAGACATATTAGGGACGATTGGAGACTCATACAATAAATCTTTGGTCATTTCTTTTAATACACACACACATATGTATGTATGTATGCACATACATATATTAGTATATACATACGTGTGTGTGTATGTATATATGTGCATACTTACATACATACATATATACATACGTGTATGTATGTATGTGCACACAAACACACACACACGTATGTATATATGTATGTATGTATGTATGCACATACATACATACATATATACATACGTGTGTGTGTGTGTGTCTACACACATATACTAGTCCATATATATACATTATTTTTATCAATGTCAGATAACAAAAATAGAAGAAAATATGTGTCGATAATAAACATAAAATTTTTGTTGAAAAATTTAGGAAATAAATTGTTTAAATTATTATATAATAATATGTAAATTTAATCACATAATATTTTTTTTCTTACTTAAAATTTAAGAAAATGAGGTATAATTCAATGCAATGAATACGTATAACGAGCCTATCACATGTGACAATAAATAACAAAATTTAATGCATGAAGCAACCTACATATATAAGATAATGTAGGGTCTATGAAAGAGTTGATTTTATGTACTGATATAGTACAGTGATAGTCGCAACATGACCACTGCTTGGGGCCCACATGACTCAACATGATGTGCTTATTTATGAGAGTCTTCAGCTACTATTATTAATCAAGTGCTCATAACTAGGGGTGTGAACGAGCCAAATACGAGCGAGCTCAAGTTTAGCTAGTGTTCGACTCGTTTGCTTAGAGAGCCGAACACGAACTATTCATGAATAAAATGTCGTTTTGACAACCCTAATCACGTAGCCATAAGATGTAAAGAATTGGGGACAAGATTTTAAATGTATTCTTTATATTAAAACATCATTTGAATATATATAAGATGCTAAGTAATATTTCGAGTCAAAACGAGTTGAACACAATTTTGTTTGCATTTGACTCGTTAACTTCATGAACGAACCCAACACTAACGAGCCGAACAAGAACTGTTAGCGAATGACTAGTCGTTTGGACAGCCCTACTAACTTAATTTATGTTTAAACCGTGAGGGAAGACAAAATGTAACAATTACAAGACTTAATAAATTCAAGAACTAAAATAGATTTATAAAAATAATTAGAAAATATTTTGACATTTTCACTTTAATATAAAATAACCCCTGAAAAGTTGGAAATCCAGCAAAAAAGCTAATAAATCCTACGTGCGTATGACTGGGTTTCCAGTCAGCACCGATAAGAAAACAGAGTAAAGTTAGCAGAGAAGAAAGAGTTTTTCTGTACCTGGTTAGGGTAGGACAGAAACTGATCTCATAATCTGTTCCCATCTCGCAAGTGAATGTAGAGCTCGCATCGTCATAGGCATAACTGTAAGCTCCAGGGCAAGCATTTTTAAAAAACGCAGAGTAAGACGACGGCTTGCAGGTGTTAGGGTTTCCATACTCCCCGCTGCAACAAAACTCCGGCTTTCCGAACGCCTCGCACGCACTCCGGCAAGCCACGCTCTTTCCATCCTCCTCGGTGGCGGAGACTCGAAGCTCCGACGGGCAGAGCCCGTTGAGATCAACGGCGCACCCGGTGGCGCTGCATTTTCCGGCGGCGGAGCTTTTAGGGACGATGAGAATGGGGAGATTGTAGCCGTCGACAAGACTGACGTCGAAGAAATCCAACCCGCCGCTGCCGGCGAGGGTGAACTCGGCAAGTGTGGCGGGTGGGGTGGCGCCGCCAGAGCAGGCGAGGGTGCCGGAGTTGCAGTCACCGGTGGCGCAGGAGAATTGGGATGTGGAGGGGTTGGTGGAGCAGAGAGTGCGGCCCCAGAGACGGCCGGACCAGGAAGACGGCATGGAGAGGGAGCGAGATTCGCCTTGGGAGAGGGAGAAGCCGGTGGTTGAGGCCGGGGGCGTGCCCGCGCCGGAGAGGATGCCTGGCCAGACGGTGTAGCCGCAGTTGTTGGTGATGGTGAAGGTTGTGGAGATTGATACTGTAAATGCATAAAAAAGACAACTTTGTTAGAGGATGAAGCAGGGGAAAGCAGGGGAAAGCAGGGGAGGATTCTCACCGGGAGAGAGGAGAGAGAGAAGGGCGAGGAGAAGGTGAATTTGTGGGGATGTGGAGGAGGAGGAAGCCATTGTTGTGCTTCGAAGGAAATGGGAAGAAGGGAAGTGGGAGGAGATTGGGGATTTATAGAGGGAGATTATGTTAGGAAGGAGAAGGGAAATGGGACTTCGTTGCTCCTTGCTGCTTGTGAGTAATTGAGTTTGAACAGTGTTATGTGGGGTTACAGCACATACGTTGTGGATAATTTGTATTTCTGACTGTTACTTTTAAAATAAAAATAAAATTTTTAGTGATGCCGGCAGTTTCTTCATGCACAAATAATTGCTGGCAAAACATTATATCGAAATCTTATAGGTGATGAAACACAAATAGGTTGCAGAGATGACAGGCCACATGGGACGTAGGGCAACAAAACCATCCCTCCTTGCCAACATAAGATGATGACAAAGACCAAATGAAAGAGTGTCCATATAGAAGTTATCATCCAATAACTTCAACACTAGTAACAACCTAAAAGGAGATGAGATGCTCCATTCTCTCACACATTTAGAAGCTACCTAGCAAACTCAATAGATATGATGCACTATTGATGACAAAAAACATTCAAGGTTCTTTCGGAGGTTTGCGGGAAAAAAAAATAATTGAGAAGTCATCATTCTTATTGTTTTTTTTTTAAATTTTATGTGTAGTTTTTGTTGTTGTTTTTGTTTTTAAATATGAAATAACTTGTAGGATAACATGAAATAACAATTAAAATATAAGATAACATGTGGAACATTGAACAATATATGGAACATGAAACAACCAATGACAGAACGTATATTTTTTTGCTTTGGATTAGACTTGGGTTAAAGTCAGGTTGAGGTAATTTGATTTTTCAACTTAGGTTAGCCTAAAACTGGGCTAAGGCATGATATGGGTTTGTTAATTTGGGCTTGGGATAGAATTAAACTATCTCAGATTAAGTTGGGTTTGATTTAAATTGGTCCGGGTTAAGCTGGGTTGACTTGGGTTGAGCTGGATTAAGTTGGGTTGACTTGGGTTAACTTAGGTTTGATTTGGGTTTGACTTGGGTTAAGCTAGATTACTTCATATTAGATTTATGTTAATTTAGTTTGACTTGTGTTAAGCTGAGTTGACCCGGGTTAGCTTAAGTTTGATTCTGGTTTGACTCAACTTAAGCTGGTTGACCTGGGTTAGGCTGCGTTGATCCAAGTTGTGCTTTGTTTAGTTTGGGTTCGACCTAGGTTAAGCTCAATTAACTCGGGTTAGCTTATGTTTGATTTGGTTTTGACCTAGGTTAAGCTAAGTTAGTATGGGTTGGCTAATGATGAATTAAGTTTGACCTGGTTTAACCTAGGTTAGCCCTGGTTGGCTTTGATTGAACTAGGTTTGACCCAAATTAAGTTGAGCTAGCTTAACCCGGGTTGGCTTAAGTTGAATTAGATTTGACCCGTTTTATGCTGAGTTAGCCCGAGTTGTCTTAGGTTGGGTTGTGTTTGGGTTTGATTAGGGTTAGACTTGGATTAAGTTAGGGTTAAGTCTGATTTGGGCAGACCTAGGTTTGGTTGGGATTTAGGTTAGGCTTGATTTGGGTCAGACTTGAGTGAGGTTGGGATTTAGGTTAGGTTTTATTGCAGTCAGACATTAATTAGGTTTTTGTTAAGGTCAAGTTTAATTTTGGTCAGATCTGGTTTAGGTTTAGGGTAAAGTTTGAGCTAGAACTGAGTTAAGTTAAGTCTAGTGTTTAGATTTGAGCTAGACCGAAGTTGGGTTAGGTCTAGTATTTGGGTTTGAACTAGAACAGGTTGGGATGGGTTTAGTGTTTGGTTAGGTTTAGCTAGTGAGTTTGGACAAGACCTGGGTTGGGCCAGGTCTGGTACTTAGGTTTTGGTAGGTTTAGGTTAGGGCTTAAGCTAGACCAGGGTTAGGTCAGGTCCAGGGTAGATTTATGTTAGGATTTAAGGTTGAGGTTTGTTTTAGGTCAGTCTAGGGTTTAGGCTAGACCTATGTTGGGTCAGGTCTAGGGGTTTTGGCTAGGGTTTAGGTTAGACCTAGGTTAAGTTAGGTCTAGGGTTTAGGTTAGGTTTGGGTTAAGTGACTTTGGATAAGGCTGAGTTCAGGTCAATCTGGCTCAAACCCAAACCATGCTTAATCCAAGTCTTTTGGATTGATTAACCTAGCCTAACACTAACTTGGAATTTAATAAAAAAATTAATGTTTAATTAAGAAAGTAAAACTAAGTAAGAAACTAATTGGAGAATGGGGCTTCAACTGAGGAGGAGGCTTGCAGGAGAATTGCTTCTCTTCTTCTTTTTCCTCTGCTCGGAGTTAATTCAATAGAGTTTGTGTGTTTGAGAGTGCCTTTCCCCTTTCGATAGACTGCCTATTTGTAGGTCTGAAGGAAGTGACTGAGCACTTCAGATTCATTTGATTGGGTGGCGGGTTGATGACGGAGATACATCGAATTGTTAGTGAGCCACAGATCCCCATTGGCCAAACGATATGAAAATTTGTGGCCCAATCCATAGATGAAGGCCATGGATCGCTGACATGTGAAGTTGGTTTACCTGGGCGTGGTCACGCTAGGCTTGGTGTGACCATGTTGAGGAACCTCTAGGTGCGGTCATACCTCGGCCATGCGTGACCACACCGAGGCACTTTGAGGCATGGTAGCGCCCAAGCCTGACATGACCACACCATGTTAAAAAAGCCAGGCTGCTTTTTTGACCAAGAATGAAGTCAACAACAAGATTGTAGTGTTTGCAAGTGTGGGTAGAAGGCTAGTGTATGTTTTGATGGGTCACTGTTCCCAACCCTGTTCTAAGGATCGAAAAATTCTAAAGGGTAACACCAAATGCTAGTTTTTATAAACAATATCTTTTAAGAGGTTTGACCACATGTATGATCTAAGCTAAGGATGCAAGTAGTTTAAAAATAGATTTTGAAAATATGATGTAAATGTAATAAAAATATAATTTTTTATACTTTTAAAATAGGTCTTAGAAAAGGAAAAGCCTAGGTGGCACTTATTTGACCACTTAGAACATTAGCATAACATACATGTGCTAGTCATGGTCGATAGCTAGTATTGCCCACCAAGACATGCTCTCAAGAAATACTCGCTACCACTTTGTGACCAGCAAAGGGTCAATCAACTAACGAGATTGGTCTGTCATCGAGACCAATGGGAATGCACATACAGATGCAAAGTGATATAGTGCATTATGACTACTCTATCAAAGTAGGAGTGACCGTGAGATAGTAAACATTCTTCATTATTATAGGTAACATATACCATGATGAATGCATCGAGAGTATGAAAATGCAAGTGCAAAGCTCAAGACAAGACACACATATGCCATACCAAGATAATGCCATGAGCAACATGACTTGTGCATCAAATGGATTCAAAGGCATTTGGGGTGTGATCTATGTCAGGTGGTAGCCATGTGCCCAACTGGACACATATCATGCATTTGGACAATTCATAGGCCTTTAAAGCGCGATCCATACCAAATGACATGATGCGACAAACCTATGGTACAAGCATGAGATTCCATAGGAAAAGAGGTGATGTAATTCTAAATAGAGAGAATTATGCACCAAGTAAGCTTGATGTGCAAGCCATCCCCGAAGAGGACATACAAACTGATGTGTGCAAGAACAATGACTCGGGAAATGCTTATGACTATCTGAAGCAGTGCCAGAAGAGGCACATTGATGTGATTCTCACTATAGAGAATTACACACCGGGTAGGCTTCATGTACAAACCGTCCTCAATGGGGGCATGTGGGTGCCTAGAGTAAGTGTGTGAGAGCATTGAATCAAAAAGATCTAAAGCATGCAAGTCATGAACATGTATGACAATAGATAGGCAAGCATGCAAGGGTGTGATTGTAAGTGCAAACACTAGTGACATGATGTACGATGACATAAGGATGCCACAAAACAAAGGTGTAGAGTAATGTGCCCGTGGGAGACAAAAATACTAATCACGAGCATATGAGGGTATATGCTTGCGAGTGCAATATAGGGTGCAAGTGTGTACGTGCTAATGCAAAGAATGTGAGAAAACAAGAATGTAGTAATGAAACATTCAATAAAATGATCGGTCTATACGATCAACCAAGAGAGGCCAATCGATTAATTCGACAGAAAGTGTTAATCGAGAAAATTTGGCTAGTCGATTGACGAAGAGATGACCTATTAATGTGATCAAACTGGTGGCGATTAATCAATCAAGTTGATAGAAAAAAATATCAATCAGGGGAGTTGATCGATCGAGTCGATGAAAAGTTCCTATTGGGCCGACGTGGGCAGCTGATCGACCAATGATGGTTGATCGATGCGATCAAAGTGGTGGCAATCAAAGACCAAATCGACAAAAAATGTCTATGAGGACAATCGGGCCGGTGAAAACTAGTTAACCAAGTCAATGGAAAGAGACATTCAAACTGACTTTGATGGCGATCGACGAAGGATGGTCAATTAATGACATCTAATTGGTGGTGATTGATCGATCAAATCAACATGGAGGAGTCGATCGGGCCTATGGCGGTCAATCAATCGAGTTGACTAAGAGTTTTGACTGGGCCGATGTGTGTAGCCAATTGACAAAGAGTGATTGATTAGTGCAATCAAGTGACAAAAAAATGTTGATTGGGGCGATCGAGTCGGTGGCAGCAATCAATTAAGTCGATGGAAAGCATCGATCAGATTGACGTGGGTGGCCGATCGATGAAGTATGATCAGTTTGCGGGATTGAACCAGTGTTAGTCGATTGATCAAATTAACGGGAAAGAGTTGATCGAAACGATCAGGCCGGTGGAGGCCGATCAACCTATCCGATGAAAAGTATCGATCGATACAAATGGGCCAATGGTGGTCGATTGGTCTAGTCGAGGGTAGATAATCGATCACATCGAAGTAGGCAACTGATTATTCCTACATGCAAAAATGGATATTTTAATGTTTTTGACCTCACTTTTGGTTGAGGTCTAGTCTTTTCTCTTTAGTAGCCTAGGGTCTAGCCATAGGATTTTCCTGTTGACTATTCCTAGAGAACTAGAAAAGGAACCCTCACCATTAGAAACTCTAAACCATTCTTTCCTCAACTTGAATTTCTACATATTGGTCCTAACCTCTAGCACTTAGTAGGTGGGGTCAATATAGGGGAGCTCAAGGTGAATCCCCATAGGATTGTCTAGCCTTAGGGTTGACCTGAGTGTTGGTCTAGAGCTAGTTCACTCAATTTCACTCACAATCCTAAACCCAAACTTTATTGACTTTGATCCCTTGATCTTTGGGAGACTCATGTAGATGGTCTCCTAGACCCACTGACCCTAGGATAAGGTCTAACCAAGACCAATACATGAAGGACCAAATGGAGATTCTGTTAGCTCAAATAGGGTAGTTGACACATCAATTTCATAAAAATATTCAACTTAGACTTTTTTCCCCCCAAACCTTACCCAATTTACCAAAACAACCCCAAACCCTAAATTTGACTAAAATTCCCAATTTCACCCAAAATACCCAAATTTGTTAAAAAATCATTTTAAAATACCCAAATTGCCCAAAACCACACAAAATTTCCAAAATACCCCCAAATTTGCTAAAATTACAAAAATGTCCTTGGTGGCCCAAACTTTCCCAAAACTTCAAAAATCACTTCAAATATCCCCAAAACCAATTTGACTCTTCTATTGAGCCCAATTTGACCAATTTGACCTATTTTGACCAAAAGCCCCAAATTGCCCTTAGAGGCCCAAATTTTCCAAATTCATCCCAAATGTCCATCAATTTGACCCCAATCTTCCCAAATTTAAATTATAAACTCAAATTAATCATGATAAAACTCAATTCAAACCAAATCTAAGTCAAATTGACCTACATTTGAATCCAATTTCAGGCCAAATCAAAAAGGCCCAATTTTACCCAAGATCAAAATCCCATTCAATTGACCCCCAAATCTTTCCAATTGCCTTAACTGTGCATCATAAACTCTTTAAAACATATCCACACATCAAATTTAATCCTCAATTGACCTTGATCAAACTTCAATTTTATCCAATTTCAACCCAAAACCAAAACCCCCAATTTGCCCCAATTTAGCCATGTCTCCAAATGTCAACAAATTGAATGCCCAAACCCCAAAATTAACACCTAATTGATGTTGAGAACTCTTCATAACGTTCCCATAGACCATTTTAAACCATTAATTTGGACTTAACCCAAATCTAGCCCAACCTAAGCCCAAGTCTAACCCAATACCCTCCAAATTGATTAAATTTCAAAATCCTCCAAATTGATTAAATTTCAAAATCCTCCAAATTGAACCTCCAAATCAATTCAAAATCACTCCAAATGTTTTCCAAACTCTTCATGACAATCATCTACACCAAATTGCTTAATTAATTGGGCTCAATGTCATGGCTATTCTAACCCAAAGCCAACTTCAAGCCAATTTGACCCAAATTGAACCATTGCACCAAACTTGACTTAGTCATGCCCAAACGACCAAATTAATGACACCAAAACCACCAAGTACACCCTAGTGACCAACCTAAACCCACCTAAATCAGCCAAGGTGTGCTATGGACAAATGGTTCCCTAAATTATGGGATTTCATCCCATTTTTGGGTCTAAGCCAAAATATCTTTGCCATTAGGCCATACATTTAAGAGTTAATCATCATTAAACACCCTCTGGCCTCCCTGAGCCAAGAAGTGACTGAACCCTGGCCAGCCACCACCTTACCCGCTGGAAACAACCACCCAAAAGGAGCCCCAAATGACCAAAACTCAAAATTAAACCCCTCTTTTATTCCCTCCCCATCGTCAAGCTTTTGCACCTATCGAACCCCCCTGAGCTCCACCAGGCAGCCATGGCTTTAAATTGACCCTCCACGACCAAAGAGTGGTATGCCAAAATCCTTGGGGAAATAGTGTCAAAATCTCAGTAGAGTCTTTTCAAACCATCCTAAGTGCAATCCCCCTGCTCTCTGCCACCACAACCACCAATTAGAGCCAATTTCATCACTGAAATGTGACCTAAAATCATGATAGATCTCCCCACACTTCCACAGTCCATCAAACTTCAATTATTTGTGAACACACCATCCCCACAACGAGAGGAGTTGATTCTTCATAGAAACCCCATCACAGAGATCCCCTAGCAAAGACTTTGATCAACATCTGAAATTGAGCTAGGCCAAAAACATAGCTAGAAAATTCACCATGGCCCGAGACTTCATTTGGAGGTTTGTTGGACCCAATTGAAGCTACCACAACCATCTGATTGAGGCCTCCTCTCTTAGACAAAGGTATTGAGCACTAACCCTAACACGAGCTTGTTTTGATTCTTCATGTGTAATGGATTGATTTATGCTTGATCAACAGTATATATATGTTTGTCTTGAGTAGATGAAGGTTTAGAAACAAACCCCACGCGATTTGGTTGAGACAGGTGAAGATCTTAAAGTTTTAGTGTGAACGGCTTACAGGTTAGGTCATTTGACAACGATGAATGGATGTCGTCCAATCACACGTTTATTCCATGGACGACTGAGATTGCCTTGGACGAGTAGATGAAGCGAAAAGGAGGGCCGCATGGTAGTTGATGTGGATGACAACATCAAATGGCGGAGCGCCGCGTGTGAGCTCGGAGTTATCGTAGGATGAGGTGGTGTCGTGTGTTTAAGTAGAAAAATATGGATTTTTTGAATTTATTTTAATGCTTGAACTTAAAAAATCTTATCATTCTCTAAAAAAATCATATCTTTCTCTAAGAAAATCATAAAAATAATAGAAAAATACTTTCTTGCTCAGTGAACAAAGAAGATGAATGTGGAAAAAATAAAAATTATTTGCCAAGCGTATGATTTTTAATTAATTAAATACACTTTGAGGTAGTTTAATTTATTATAATTAAATACTAATCATCTTGGCTTGAAATTTTTAGGGTTGATTCCCCATGACTCATTTAATTTTTCCAAAGTCAGAGGGTACCCCTGTGCTTCTAACCCTAATTTTCAAGCTTAAGTGACTATTTTGACTTTATTTAATCATATAAATTAAAATATTCCCTAGAAATTTATGGAATCAAACTTTTTAGGTTTCCTTTGGTCAGAGGAGCTTAGGAAAAATATTGTGATGGTTTGAATAATTTTATGTATTTTTGCTATTTATTAAATATTTTTACCTTGTATTAATTTATTTAAGTTAAATATAAATTAAAAATTGACAAAATCAATTCCACATTATTCATAAAAATCATTTCAACTCAATCTTAAATTTCAAATTTATTTAAGTTGATTTGGCCATTAAAGTAGATTTTGTAAGTAAAAATAGTATTTTTGCATAAAATAAACTATATTAAATGAAATAAGCTTAGAAAAATTATGAAAAATAGTTTACTGAGTTCCTTGTGATTAGGGGAATTTAATAAAAATAAAATATATTTTTTGTGAAAATATGTTATTTTTAAAGTATATTTTGAATTAAAAATAAATAAAATAATCAAAATTTTTAAAAATGCAAAAAATAGTTCAAAATGTGTATAATTGTGCTCAGATCACTTGAGACCCCTTGAAATATTTTTCCTGATTTTTTCCAAATTAAAAATAAATTTCTAAAGACCTAAAATGTATTTTTCTTATTTGCTCACGAAAATAATTATAATAAATTAAATATGAATCATAAAAATATAAAATCTATTCCTATGAGTTTCTTGGACTTATGAGGGTTTAATAAAAATTTTAAAATAATTTTTGAAGATTAAAACATATTTTTGTATTTAAATAATCATTAAAAATGACATTTAAATGATTATAATAATTACAATATTATTTGAAAAATCATAAAATTTTGTCTAGGTATTCTTCTGACCTAGGTAAATCTCTAATAATTTTCCCATAAATTAAAACTTCATTTTGATTAATTAAATAAATTAACATTAAAAAATCATATTTTTAAGTTAAAATAATTATTTAAATTAAATCAAAATTTGAAAAATCATACTTTCCTCTCTGATATTTTAATTAATTAATCATAGTTTAGAAGTGATGATATGATTAATGTTTAATATCTTTTAAGCACTCCAAGCTCATTTGTGATGAGCACCAAATCCTTAATGATTTAAGCTTGCCTTAGGGGCATTTATCCATATAACTTTTAAGTAAAGTATCAAATTGATTAAGTATCATATCCTTGAGACAATTAAATTGTCAAGCTTTTCTGAGCAATGAGATAGTCACACTATAACATTGGATGATTAATTGAACAATATGATGAAGTTCTAAATGAACTCGAAATAATTTAAAAGATCTTCGAAGTAATTCAGTAATTCAGGGTCATTTCCGGAACACTTTGAAACCTTTTGGACATTTTGAAGGGAAAATTGAATTTGTTATATTTTGTTCTAAAATCATCCACTAAGATCTTCCGAGACTCAATAAAATCATACATTGGGGTCTGGTAGCTATACCTTCATCTCTCCGAAAATTTCAATTCTTTGCAAAATTATATATACACTGCCAAAGCTAACCTTTCAAGTGGAGGAATAAGAAGAATCGACATGTACGTTTTAAATTATTGCATTTACCTTTCTGTACTTCTTATCTCGCACTTGCATGTTAAACAATGATGTTACCCTGCATGTTAAAACTAAAACCAAAATTTAAAAATTAAACAAGATAAAATTAACCGTCACAACATTCAAAATATAAGACAACTCAAAATTTAATCACAAACAAAATAACAAAATAAAAATTGAAACCAAATTAAAACATCTCTATCATATGATCGGGAAGCTCTTGGAGTAGAAAATATATTGTTGCTAACAAGATTTCCCACAGTTTAAGTGAAAGTATGAAAGTCATTAAGTTGAGTTTGGTAAATTCATTTGGACTAAGTGAATTTGAAAGAAAATAGTGGTGCCAGAACGAGGGAGTCGTAAGATCCTAACCAATGTCGCTCTAATCAATTTTAACATCCCCCATAACATTTGAATAATTATAACCTTAGGACATTTGATTTGACATCAAGAATTGACACATTAGAAAACTTAAACTCACTACGATAAGAAGCTTGGAGCTAGCATCGTGGGCAGCTCGACTATCTTCAACAGCAAAACATGTCTACACCAGCTAAACTATTCCTTAGAATTAAACAACAAGCTATAGGATTTCGAGATTGTCCGCTTAGTGCGACATAAATCCTCAACTTATCTTTAGGTTTTTGTATAGCCGTTCTATACAATATAAGCCCTAACTCGCTTTAGGATCCCAAGGTTGTCGTTCGTTATGACCCAAATCCTCACATCTTCTAGGTTATTTGTGTGATCGTTTCACATGAATGTAAGCCCTAATTAATAAAATTGATAGGATGAAACATTAAAATATTTCTACTCTAAATTGAAGCCAAACAATAGGATAGCTTGGGAAGTCATTGAGACTCTTCTCCAGATTTATAACATCCCCTAGTCTCTCCTCCATTGAATTTTGCAATATGTGTTCCAAATTTGAGTCATTCCCCTTTCACACCTTTTTGTTCAATTTTGTTGAAAAGTCCTATTCGTTTAAACTCCTTGAAGATAATATCATTAATTTTTATCGAGAGTTTTCTTAGGCGACTTCAATTATCTAATATGTAATTAACTATAGGGGCTTGCCCTTATAGGAAGTTTTTCCTAACCAAGCTTAATATAAACCCTATTTAATTTTTCATATTAAATAGGGGAACTTGTCGGTTTATAAATAAAACGGTTTTCGCAGACCAAACAGATGTCATATGTTTCTTAATTTATTTAATTGAGTCTCACTCGTAAGTCTTGTGTTTATCTTTAGGGATAGATACATGACTTGAGGTGTAGTGCTCTTTCATTTAAACATGAAAGATATGGAATCAATTTGACTTCATATTTTTCTAAACTTATATATATATATATATATATATATATATATATATAAAA
>JXCR01140520.1:129894-156696 GCA_002079205.1 Phalaenopsis hybrid cultivar
TAAAAACTTAGAAAATTAAGATCTCTGTGTAGAGATCTCCTATGTCTTTGGAAAAATGCTTAAATTGCTCACCTAGACAGAGGCTACAACATATAAAAATTTAGAGTTAAGGTATTAATTTCATATGAATGGAGAATTGAAAAACCCCTAACCCTAATTTATTTTTAAAAAATAATTTATGCATCAAATCAACGTGAAAATTATTCCACATGAATCTCCTCTATTCACTGACCAAGAGGGTATTTTTATTTTATTTTTATGAGTTTTCNCGCTACCACGTTGTGACCAACAAATGGTCAATTAGCTAACGAGACTGGTCTGTCATCAAGACAAATGAGAATGCACATACAAATGCAAAATGACTAGTGCATTATGACTACTCCATCAGAGTAGGAGTGACCATGAGATAACAAACATTCGTCCTGATTATAGGTATCATATACCATGAAGAATGCACCAAGAATACGAAAATGCAAGTGCAAAGCTCAAGACATGACTCACATATTACATACCAAGTAGTGTAATGAGCAATATGACTTGTGTATCAAATGGATTCAGATACCAAGATAGTGTAATTAGATGGTAGCCATGTGCCCAAGTGGACACATATCATGCATTTGGACAATTCAGGGGCCTTTGGAGCACGATCCTTACCAAATGACATGATGTGACAAACCTATAGTACAAGCATGAGATGCAATAGGAAAAGAGGTGATGTAATTCTCGATAGAGAGAATTACACACAAGATAAGCTTGATGTGCAAGACATCCCCAAAGAGGACATACACTTGTTTGAGGTGAGTGTGTAAGAACAATGACCAAAGAAATGCTTATGACAGTCTGAAGTGGTGCTGGAAGAAACAATTGCACATGAAGCCTACCCTATGTGTAATTCTCACTTAAGAGAATTACACACAGGGTTGGCTTCATGTGCAAACCGTCCTTGACGGGGACCTGTGGGGGCCTAGAGTAAGTGTGTGAGAACAGTTACTTAGAAAGATCTCAAGCATTCAATTCGTGAACATACGTGATGATATGCAGGCAAGCATGTAAGTGTAATTTTAAGTGCAAACACTAGTGACATGATGCACAATGACATAAGGATGCCACGAAACAAAGGTGTAGAGTAATGACATAAGGAGGCACAAATAATCATTAGGAGCATATAAGGACATATGCTGACAAGTGCATTATAGGATGCAAGTGTGCATGTGCTGATGCAGGCAGTGTGAGAAAGCAAGAATGCAGTAATCCAATATTCAATAAAATAATTGGTCGATACGATCGGCCTAAGGGAGACCAATCGATCGATTCAACGGAAAATGTCAATCGAGATGATGAACGAAGGGATGTTCTATTAATGTGATCAAACTGATGGCGATGAATCAATCAAGTCGACAGAAAAATATCAATCAGGGCGATCGGGCTGGTGGCGGCCGATCGACTGAGTCAACCAAAAATGCCTATTGGGCCGACATGGGTGGCTGATCGANGCCAATCGATCGATTCAACGGAAAATGTCAATCGAGACGATGAACGAAGGGATGTTCTATTAATGTTATCAAACTGATGGCGATGGATCAATCAAGTCGACATAAAAATATCAATCAGGGCAATCGGGCTGGTGGCGGCCGATCGACTGAGTCAACCAAAAATGCCTATTGGGCCGACATGGGTGGCTGATCGACGAATGATAGTTGATCGATGCAATTAAACTGGTGGCGTTCAATCGGTTAAGTCGACAAAAAAATGTCTAAGGGGACAATTGGGTCAGTGACAACTAGTTCACCAAGTTGACGTAAAGAGTCACCCAGACTAACGTGGGTGGTCAATCGACAAAGGATGGTCAATTGATGCGATCAATTTGTTGGTAGTCAATCAATCAAATCAACATGGAGGAGTTGATCAGGCCTGTGGCGGCCGATCGACCGAGTTGACTAAGATTTTTGATTGNGATCGACAAAGGATGGTCAATTGATGCGATCAATTTGTTGGTAGTCAATCGATCAAATCAACATGGAGGAGTTGATCAGGCCTGTGGCGGCCGATCGACCGAGTTGACTAAGATTTTTGATTGGGCAGATGTGGGTAGCCAATTGACAAAGGGTGGTTAATTAGGGAGATCAAACTGGTGGCAGTCAATCAATCAAGCGACAAAAAACTGTCGATCAGGGTGATTGAGCCGATGGCAGACGATCGATTAAGTTGATGGAAAGCATCGATCAGACTGACATGGGTGGCTGATCGACGAAGTATGATCAATTTTCATGATTAAACCAGTGTCAGATGATCGATCAAATTAACGGTAAAGAGTTGATCTGGAATATCAGGAAGGTGGCGGTCGATCGACAAAGCCGACATAAAGTGTCAATCAATACAAACAGTCCAGTGGTGACCGATTGATCGATTCTAGGAGNAAAGGGTGGTTAATTAGGGCGATCAAACTGGTGGCAGTCAATCAATCAAGCGACAAAAAAATGTCGATCAGGGTGATTGAGCCGATGACAGACGATCGATTAAGTCGATTGAAAGCATCGATCAGACTGATATGGGTGGCTGATCGACGAAGTATGATCAATTTTCATGATTAAACCAGTGTCAGATGATCGATCAAATTAACGGTAAAGAGTTGATCTGGACGATCAGGAAGGTGGCGGCCAATCGACAAAGCCGACATAAAGTGTCAATCAATACAAACAGTCCAGTGGTGACCGATTGATCGATTCTAGGAGAGATAATCGATCCCACCGACGTAGGTAGCTGATCGTTCCCAAATGCAAAAATGGATATTTTAATGCATTTGAAAAACTCATGCAATGCATTACATGAATGCAAGGGCATGCAAGAAAATAAATACCAACCATTGTCAACGGCAATACATACTTTCTCTAGCAATCTCACATAGGAACTTAAGGATTGATAAAGTTGTAGATACCATCCGTCACTCATCCTAATAGAGGCTCTTTCTCTAGTCATTTGGTTAAGTGATGGAACTTTTTAGTAGGGGAAAATCTTCACAAAAGGGAGGTACTTATCGTATGAAAAGTCATAAAATTCATCATTCTTTAGCTCAAAGTGGCTTCATCCCATTTGTCAAGCGACAAAGTTACCAAACAACCATAGTGATGTTAGTGTCCCAGACAAGATTCATAGGGGAAATCAGAATAAAGCTCCTAACTTATGGGGATTTTCTGTAACACAAAAACCATAACCTAAATCATCTCCCAACTAGACCTTAGGGCTCTAGGATTGAAAATGCATAGGTTTCATGGCTCTCTCACCAACATAGTGGATGACGATGTGTTCTCTGGGTTTGTCCGTGCTCATTCCCAGTGAGGATAATGAAGTCGTTGACATTCTTCTTCTCCAAAGCAAGGAAGAAGCTCTCCTTGCCAAAGAGTTATCTTCCGGATGCCTTCCCAAGCTCAACGCATGAGGTGTTGTGAGGAGAATAAGAAGAAGGCGAAGAAAAGGAGAAGCCCATAAGATCAATAGGGAAACATGGAGGAAGAAGGCTGGTCTCCTCTCTAGTTTTTCTTTCTTAGGAGATGAGAAAATCCCCTCTGCCCTATGTTCTCAAGCTCTCCATTTGCTTTCTTTAAAACTGGCCAGAGATGTCTCGTTCGACTCCTCTACCCAAGGGGTTATCTGACCCACTCAAGAATAGACTCGATAGCTTACTACATTTGTAAATTACTATCTCCCTCCCCATTCCCATTATTGGGTCAGGAACTAGGCAAAGGACAATGCCATGAAGTTTTGGCTACTGGATATTGGTGGAAAAAATTGTCCATTGGTTCAAAATATCATGTATTGAATTTTGATCACTCAAGCGCCAAAGTGAGCACAAAAGCACTCACTACTCAGGTTACGGTGGACTCTCGGGTTGGCGACAATTTGCACGAAGAAAATTTGGCGCTGAAGCACCCACAAACCAAAACAACGATCCAGAGTATCTCTCAGGAGGAAGTGTGTGCAAAAGCGCCCAATATAGGCTCTTGAATGCCCGGAAAGCAATGTGTGCCTCTTCGGGAGGAGCCAAATAGCTGCTTGGGCGCCCATTTTGGGCGTTTGCACACCTTACCCCCCAAAGAGGGGCTTGCCTTTTGCCATTTTTTCTCCCGTATGCACACAACTTCGTGTGTGCGGCGTTTTATGTATTCCTGAACAATTGGAAAACATTTAAATGTGAAAATATGTTCTCCAACATTAGTGTGAACACCGAGGATGGGTCACATTGATTGGAAATTGTCGTTCGAGGCCAAATAAAGATCTGAAAGCTATGGGAATCTACATATTACTAAAATATGACCCCATGGCTCTAAGATGAAAATTTAAGGAGTTTTAACTTGGAAATTCTAGTGCTGACGGGCATGTCTGAATTCCTAATAAAGAATACCTAGTTATTATTTTCATAAAAAAAATGATTTATTCATATTATGGGCATATGGGGTCAAAACCTACTTTGAATTTAATATTACCTGATAAAGACTTATAATAATGCTTTGCGCTTGTAGATTCCTCTAATGGTTTATGAATAATCATTTCCGTTGCTTATAGTTACTTTTATATGTGATAATTTTTTCAATGCCATCTTTTGAGCTATTGCTTAACCAAAATATCATGTATTGAATGTAGGTAACTCAAGCGCCAAAGTGGGCACGAAAGCACTCACTGCTCAGTTTACGACACACTCTTGGGTTAATGATACTTTGCACGAAGAAAATTCGGCTCTCAAGCACCAACAAGCCAAAACAACGATATAGAGTATCGCTAGGGAGGAAGTGGTTGCAAAAGTGCCCAATATAGGCTCTTGAATGCTCAAAAAAACAATGTGCATGTCTTTGGGTAGTGCTAAATAGCTGCTTGAGCGACCATTTTGGACGCTTTTACACCCTAGCCCCCAAAGAGGGGCTTGCCTTTTGCCATTTTTTCTCCAGCGTGCAGTAAACTTCATGTGTGTGGCGTTTTATGTATCCCTAAATAATTGGAAAACATTTAAATGTGAAAATATGTTCTCCAACATTAGTGTGAACACTGAGGAAGGGTCACATTGAGTGGAAATCTCCGTCCGGGGCCAAATACAGATCTAAAAGCGACGAGAAGCTATATATTACTAAAATATGACCCCATAGCTCCATGATGAACATTTTGAGGAGTTTTAAATTAGGAATTCTAGTGCTGACAGATTTCCTAGACCCCCGAGCTGATGGATCGGTCCAAACTCCAACTTTCCCAAAAATGGGTGTATGATGGTTCCGTGATTCTTCTTAACCACAGAAGGGTCCGAATAGATGGAGTAAGGTCTTTAAGCATTGCAATGGATATTATTCATATTATGGGCATATGGGGTCAAAACCTACTTTGAATTTAATAATACCTGATAAAGACTTATAATAATGCTTCGCACTTGTAGATTCCTCTAATGGTTTATGAATAATCATTTATGTTGCTTATAGTTACTTTTATATGTGATAACTTTGTCAATACTATCTTTTGAGCTATTGCTTAACCACAAGTAGCAACATTAAAATGCATTATTCTCTTCATTCACATTTGAAGTTATTGATTGTCATTACTACAAATAGATTCATGGTCTATAAACATCATAGGTCCCTTAACATTTCCTTTATCACCATTATCTGAGCAAAAAAAATATTTTGAATCAAAACTTGTCAGTGGTGATACTTGAACCCTAATTATCGGTTTCCATGAGTTTTAAGAGAAGCTCAAATAAGTAGAAAAACAAAATGATATATAGAAGGAAAGAGAGAGACACAAACTTCAAACAACCTTTATTTCCTTATGCTAAAAGGTTTCGAAAAACATTTTTTTTCCTTCCTTAAAATAGTCTGTTGACTACTAATATAATAAATAGAGTTTCATCCTCTAAATTGACAGTTTCTTTAATCATGGCTTGGAAGAGTGTCATTGGGCTGGTGCCAGTGCTCCATAAACATCATGATCACTTTCAAGGCAAATGATTTTGGGAGACATTTTGCTTGGACACANCGAGTTTTAATAGAATCTCAAATAAGTAGAATAACAAAATGATATATAGAAGAAAAGAGAGAGACGCAAACTTCAAACAATCTTTATTTCCTTATGCTAAAAAGTTTCAAAAAAACATTTTTTTTCCTTCCTTAAAATAGCCTGTTGACTACTAATATAATAAATAGAGTTTCATCCTCTAAATTGACAGTTTCTTTAATCAAGGCTTGGAAGAGTGTCATTGGGCTAGTGCCAGTGCTCCATAAACATCATGATCACTTTCAAGGCAAATGATTTTGGGAGACATTTTGCTTGGACACATTATATCCTTCAGACTGTTAAAAAAAGATAGCAATTTTGGGACATTTTGCAAACAACCCCCTATAGTTTTCTCATTTGGCACTATTCTCATAAAACAACCATCATCTTTTCATATACATGTTGCCGAAATCTTCCATGTTTAAAGAAACAGTAATTCATGATCTCATGNCTAAAAAAAGATAGCAATTTTGGGAGATTTTGCAAACAACCCTCTATAGTTTTCTCATTTGGCACTATTCTCATAAAAAAAACCATCATCTTTTCATATACATGTTGCCGAAATCTTCCATGTTTAAAGAAACAGTAATTCATGATCTCATGCTTCGTAAACGTGACATCACAAAAGAAGTAAACAACACTGCACGAATATTACAGAAGCAAATTATTTAACAGCACTGTACACTTTTCTGAATAAAATAAAGCCGGAAAAGTTGTTATATTTTGACCGTAGCGGGCAGGCCCGCTAACCCGGAAATCGCGGTACTCGAACCGCCCGCCGGCTGAGCCGGCCGCCGACGGTTGAATTAAGCCGCCAGCACGTGTTCGTTTGACCGTCAGCATTCGTGTGTGTCGCCAACAACCAAACCAGTGCCTGAACAATGAGGAAATATTAATATTAAATATCTTAGATTACTATAATTAAAGAAATTTTGTCGCATGTTTTATCTTATATATATATATATATATATATTAGCTTTCCTTCTAAAATATAGTTAAATAATATATATTAATTCTCTACATGAACTATGGAAGTTATTAACTTTATTACTAAATTCACTAAAAAGTAAAACACAAGCAAGGAGTCGAACTCAAAAAAGAGGTTGGATGGTAGGAAGTATCCAAGTAGGTAATGGATTAAGTGCCTAACTTATACATTTTTTAGTATGATGATGATGTTGATAGTGATGTAAGGAATTTAAGGTAGGGTGGAGATGGTTAATATGTACTTTAGCTTAAGTTTATATTTTACTAGTGAAGTTAGAGAAGAGTTTAGGCCATTAATGATGACCATTGAAATGAATTGATTGGTTTAATTTATGTTGGTGAATATTGGATAGATGAATAAATCAATCGAATTGTTGTTGAGTGACAACTAACCTGAGCTCAGTTGTCTTACGATAAGCCTAAGCTTGAATTGGAGCTTGAGTGGAGAGCCTATATTGAACTCGACCTTGGCTCATTTGATCAAGAGTAAGTTTGCGAGCTCTTCGTCTCCAAAATTCTTAGAAATGTGATATGAAAAAGAAGCACATTGGGAAGAAATCGACTCAAGCCTGAACTCAAAGTTGAGCTTGAGTTGAGCACTTATACTGAACTTGAACTCTGCTCATCTTATCGAGAGTAGTTTTAAGATAAACTCACAAGCTCAAGTTCTATCCCCAAAATTCTTAAAAAACACTATGACAAAGAAGCTCATGGAGAAAGGCATTGAACCAAGTTAAATTCACAATCCAAATTAAATCTAATCATTAAATATCATTGATAACATGAACCTTACAATCGTCCATTCACCTAATAATGCCAAATAGTTAAGTTTGATATAGCCATTAATATAGAAAGACCTAATCATGACTTCCTTCTAAATCCAAGAAGAGCTTCTGACGTTGATGGATTAGGATAATAGCCGCACATTTTTGAAATTGTAATTTATTATTATTTATGATAGTAAAAGTAACTTACATTAATAAATAACACAATATAAATATTATAAATCAATATGAAATATGTTGTGGCATGAGATATGCGCAGAATTGCGTAAATATAGTGCAAGAGTTCTGAAGGAAAGCTTTGAACTGAAGTGCACAAATAAGAAATCATGAAAAAAAAANTAAAATATAGCTAAAAAATGAATTATTATGAATTTTGTTAACTTTATTAGTAAAGTCAACATAAACTGAAACACAAGCAAGGAGTCGAAAACAAAGAAGAGGTTGGGTGGTAGGTAGTATCCAAGTAGGTAATGGATTAAGTGCCTAACTTGTACATTTTTTAATATGATGATGATGTTGATAGTGATGTAAGGAATTTAAGGTTGGTTAAAATGTTAATTTTTTTCAGATAATTTGTTTTACTATACTAAGTGGAGATGGTTAATAAGTACTTTAGCTTAAGTTTATATTTTACTAGTGAAGTTAGAGAAGAGTATAGGCCATTAATGATGACCATTGAAATGAATTGGTTGGTTTAATTTATGTTGGTGAATGTTGGATAGATGAATAAATCAATCGAATTGTTGTTGAGTGACAAGTAAGCTGAGCTCAGGTGTCTTACGATAAGCTTAAGCTTGAATTGGAGCTTGAGTCGAGCGCCTATATTGAACTCGACCTTGGTTCATTTGATCAAGAGTAAGTTCGCGAGCTCTTCGTTTTCAAAATTCTTAGAAATGTGATATGAAAATAAGCACATTGGGAAAAAATCGACTCAAGCCTGAACTCAAAGTTGAGAGCTTGAGTCGAGCCTTATCGAGAGTAGTTTTAAGCTCAACTCACAAGCTAAAGTTCTATCCCCAAAATTCTTAAAAACACTATGACAAAGAAGCTCATGGAGAAAGGCATTGAACCAAGTTAAATTCACAATCCAAATTAAATCTAATCATTAAATATCATTGATAACATGAGCCTTGCATGCGTCCATTCACCTAATAATGCCAAATAATTAAGTTTGATATAGCCACTAATATAGAAAGACCTAACCATGACTTCCTTCTAAATCCAAGAAGAGCTTCTGACGTTGATGGATCGGGATAATAGCCGCACATTTTTGAAATTGTAATTTATTATTATTTATGATAGTAAAAGTAACTTACATTAATAGATAACACAATATACATAATATAAATCAATATGAAATATGTTGTGGCATGATATATGCGCAGAATTAAGTAAATATAGTGCAAGAGTTTTGAAGGAAAGCTTTGAACTGAAGTGCACAAATAAGAATCATGAAAAACTTTAGAACATCAAGATTTAACATGAAAAGAACCCAAAAAAGAGAAAAAAACTTTGGAGCCACACCACATAAAGANCGAGCACTTATACTGAACTCGAACTCTGCTCATCTTATCGAGAGTAGCTTTAAGATCAACTCACAAGCTCAAATTCTATCCCCAAAATTCTTAAAAAACACTATGACAAAGAAGCTCATGGAGAAAGGCAATGAACCAAGTTAAATTCACAATCCAAATTAAATTTAATCATTAAATATCATTGATAACATGAGCCTTACAATCGTCCATTCACCTAATAACGCCAAATAGTTAAGTTTGATATAGCCATTAATATAGAAAGACCTAATCATGACTTCCTTCTAAATCCAAGAAGAGCTTCTGACGTTGATGGATTAGGATAATAGCCGCACATTTTTGAAATTGTAATTTATTATTATATATGATAGTAAAAGTAACTAACATTAATAAATAACACAATATAAATAATATAAATCAATATGAAATATGTTGCGGCATGAGATGTGCGTAGAATTGCATAAATATAGTGCAAGAGTTCTGAAGGAAAGCTTTGAACTGAAGTGCACAAATAAGAAATCATGAAAAAAAAAACTCTAGAACATCAAGATTTAACATGAAAAGAACCCAAAAAAGAGAAAAAAACTTTGGAGCCACACCACATAAAGAGTTTCGATATGAAGAAATAAGACAAATGTATATATTACACTACACTCAAGCCTCTCTACTTCTCTCTAACACAAAATAAAATTGTAAAAATTAAATTCTTTGACATAGAAGCTTACATTCGTTCAACAAAAACAATAATTTAACACCAAAGTGCAGAAGTTTGATTATAGGCGCCTAGGCGCCACACCAAGGAGTTGGGTTTTCAAGCACTTTGGTTTGGGAAACGATTTAGGTGTGGATGCACACCTCCTGGGCACTACAATTCCAAAGGTTCTTTCCCCAATGCATGGTGTTTGACTCCTTTGTACCCCCTACTAACACCAGAGCATCACTTCAACTGCTGGTACCAGGTGCTAGATGTCATTCCAAGTGTTGTGTTTCTTCCAAACTCCATAATTAAACTTCACTTATAAGAATTTCTCACTTAAAAAATTTAAACAATTTTGCACCTTCAAATCTATATCATCTTCATNCTCTAGAACATCAAGATTTAACATGAAAAGAACCCAAAAAAGAGAAAAGAACTTTGGAGCCACACCACATAAAGAATTTCAATATGAAGAAATAAGACAAGAACTTTGGAGCCACACCACATATATGTTACACTACACTCAAGCCTCTCTACTTCTCTCTAACACAAAATAAAATTGTAAAAATTAAATTATTTGACAACGAAGCTTACATTCGTTCAACAAAAACAATAATTTAACACCAAAGTGCAGAAGTTTGATTATAGGCGCCTAGGCGCCACCCCAAGGAGTTGGGTTTTCAAGCACTTTGGTTTGGGAAACGATTTAGGTGTGGATGCACACCACCTGGGCACTACAATTCCAAAGGTTCTTTCCCCAATGCATGGTGTTTGACTCCTTTGCACCCCTTACTAACACCAGAGCATCACTTCAACTGCTGGTACCAAGTGCTAGATGTCATTCCAAGTGTTGTGTTTCTTCCAAACTCCATAATTAGACTTCACTTATAAGAATTTCTCACTTAAAAAATTTAAACAATTTTGCACCTTCAAATCTATATCATCTTCATNTTAAAAATTAAATTCTTTGACATAGAGGCTTACATTCGTTCAACAAAAACAAAAATTTAACACCAAAGTGCAGAAGTTTGATTATAGGAGCCTAGGCGCCACCCCAAGGAGTTGGGTTTTCAAGCACTTTGGTTCGGGAAACGATTTAGGTGTGGATGCACACCTCCTGGGCACTACAATTCCAAAGGTTCTTTTACCAATGCATGGTGTTTGGCTCCTTTATGCCCCCTACTAGCACCAGAGCGTCACTTCAACCGCTGGTACTAGGTGCTAGATGTCATTCCTAGTGTTGTGTTCATTCCAAACTCCATAATTAGACTTCACTTATAAGAATTTCTCACTTAAAAATTTAAACAATCTTGCACCTTCAAATCTATATCATCTTCATAGTAATGTACATCTAAACTCCAACTGAAGCTAAGCATAGCTTCAATTTTCCAATTGTAACAACCTTAGTCAACATATCTATAAGATTTTGAGATGTGTGTATCTTGTCCAATGATAATTGGTCATCTTATAGGAATGAACAAATGAAATGATATATGAAATGTGATATCCTTAACTAAATGAATATCACCATATTATCACTATTAAGTTTTGCATTCTCTTGCCCCTTATCCAGTTATTCCATAAAGCCATGCAACCACATCATCTCTTTGCTAGCCTTAGGGATAGTAATATCTTCAACTTCTATACTCAATAGCACAACAATCTTCTATAATCTAGAAAATGGACTCACTATTGTGTTATCTAAAGTGAAGATGTAACTTATTGTACATCTTCTACCATCAATATCTCTTGCTAGAACCAAATCAACATATCCTTGTAATTCAATCCCTACACTTTTAAAGCAAAGTACTTTGTTGACTGTTCCTCTCAAGTATCTGAGAATCCACTCCATCCCTCCCAATAATGTTTACTTGGATCACTCATGAACTGATTGACCACTCCCACTACATATGCAATATCAGACCTTGTCTACATGTGCAATATTAGACCTTGTAAACATCATCAAATCTATCAAGCTTCCAACTGCTGAAGCACACAATGTTCTTCTCATCAGTGTTTTCCTTACTTCAGACTTGGGTGTTTGTTCCTTAGCTTAAAGTGTCTACCTAAGGTAGAAAAAACTTATTTTTTCTCACTGATATTGAATTTTCATCGAACCTTCTCTGTATATTCTGCCTATGATAACTTCAATGTACATGTACTCATGCCCCATGTGGATTCTCATATTGAGATTTTCGTGGTTGAATCTAAATCCTACATTTCAAACTCTCATGTTAATTTCTCTTTCATGTCCCTAATATTTTTTTATATCTGCTCCTTTAATCAACATGTCATCCACATATAAAAAATTGCAATATAGATATTATCAACATGTTTGATGAAACAATAATGATATGCTTACAATTAATATACTCATAATCTAACATAAATTTATCTATCTTATACTACTATCTTGGGGCTTACTTCAAACTATAAAGTCTCTTCTTAATCATATTTTCTCTTCTTGAAACTTAATATCCCTATGGTTGCAACATATACATGTCCTCTTATAAGTCACCATGTAAGAATGTTGTTTTTAAATCAATTGACTCTAAATGTAGATCTTCTTTTACTACTAAGCTCAAAAAAACTATGATAGTTATCATCTTCAATACATGAGAAAATATCTTAATGTAGTCTCATACTGCCCTTTGCTAAAACCAATACACAATAATGCTTGTCTTGTAGCATTTGCTATCATCTCATTATTTTTTTAGTATGTAAATGTACTTGTTACGCAACGCCTTTTTGCCATATGGTAATTCTATCAAATATTATGTTTAATTTGATCTTAATGACTACATCTCATCATCCATGACAAAATCCTACTTTTTAAAGTCTTCAATTTGAGTGGTCTCATCATAATACTCTGGTTCAGTGCTATTAGTTAGCAATAAATAGTCTAAGGAAGGAGAAAAACCTATGTATTAGTCATATGATTCTATTAAACCTTCTTACTTTTGTAATATCTATTTGAGAAAAATTTTTTGTATCAATTTCAAAAAATTTCCTTTCTCCATCTTTCTTATCACCTTTATGTTCTATTTCAACATATTTGTAGGAATCTTCAAAAGTAATTGATCGATAATCTTAATTTTTGTTTTTCTCATTGTACATCACTATTTTAGTGAAAGTGAAATCCTCACACCTAATGAATTACTGATTCTGATAGCCTTAGAATTTATACCTAAATACATCTGATTCATACTACACTTGACCTATTTTGAATTAATCTTATTCTTGAATTCTGCATCAACATGAACATATGATCAACACCTGGTTATTTATGCCCAAAACTATTTTGGCATTGTGACGTGTAACCTTATACTCATGACATGCTTTATGATGGTTCTATTCACGTGCTCTACAACACAATTTTACTATGGTATCCTTAGAATGCTAAGCTTGTGTACTTGAAGTACAATAACTCATGAATCTCTGAAAGTGATACTTACCACCATCTTCTAATGTGAGACTCTTCAACCTCAAGTTTGTCTCATTTTGAACGGTGGCTTTTCACATCTTAAGCGCAAAAAATTTATAGTTCAAGAAATAAAATCATACCTTTCTAGTGTTATCATCAACAAAAGTGACACAATATTAGAAAGCACTAATGGATTGTACTGGATTAGGACCTCATACATCAATATGCACTAACTTTAATTTCTCGGACTATATTTTTACTCACTTTTTGGCAAAGAAATAATATTTTACTTTTCCCAAACACAATCTTTACAAAAATCTAGATCCATATATTTTATAATATAAACTTTGTTCTTAGAAATTAAAGGCTTCATATATTTCTCATTTTTATGACCTAGCTTACAGGGCCATAAACCTACTTCACCTTTTGTTCCAACAACACCAATGGATTCAGACATCTCTATGATCAGATGGATAATGCCTTCAATGTTATCTCGAGGTATTACCATTGCTACTTTAGTTTCCTTTTACAAATTACCTATGAAAGTAGTTACATATCCTGACCTTACAAGCTGACAAACAAAAATCAATTTTTTCTTCAAACATGAAACATATCTAGCTTCACTGAGCTTCCATACCAACCCATTTGATAACTTGTTATCAACATCATCATTCTAATAATAATGCAGACATTATTGTGTCCTACGTACACCTTTCTTAGATCTTCTTAAGTGCAGTTTACACATATATTTGTTAGGGCAATCATGAAAAGAGGCACCTAAATTCATTACCCATGATTCAATACTATCTTGGTATAAACTAAGGGAGTCACCTGAATTTTATTTAAAAATATTTGTAGATAAATTTCTATCTAAACCTCTACCACTGAAATTCTTAGGAGCTTTGTAGTATTTTTTAAAGTGACTTTTCTTTCTATATTTTTAGTATTAACCTCTGCCTTTTTCTCTTACTGAACTAAGCTTTTATCTCCTAGAACTTGAATTTTTTCCTAACTATTTTTCTATCTAGATTCCTTCTACTATTTTCAGTATTTAGAGCAGAATTTGAAGTTTTAATGCTCGCCTTTCTGTGAACTTCTTTGTTCAACACTAACTTTATAATATTATCAAAGTTTAACTTTATGTTACCTAATGAGTTACTTGCTGTAGTGACTAGTATAACCCAAATTACTGTAATGAAGATAAGTAATAGTGCCCTGACCTTGTCATTGAACTTGATGCTAATAAAGCACAATTTATTAGTCACATTATTGAAGTTATTCATTTGCTCAGCCACTAAACTATCATCCACCATCTTTATATTAAATAAAGTATACATCAAAAGGACTTTATTTGAACTCAAAGGCTTCTCATATATTCTTGTTATTGCAACCATGAGATCAAATGTAGCATTCCCATTTATAATATTGAAGGTAGCAGATGAGAAAAGCAAAAGAAGAATAAAACCTAAAGTTATTTGATTAAGAACTTCCCATTCTTCTAGAGTCATCGAGTCCAGCTTCTCGGTGATTCCTTCCAGTGGAAAATATAGTTTCTTTTGATTTAATAAATCTTCAATTTATATTTTTCAAATAATAAAGTTCAAACAATTATCTCCACGTCATACCTCATTTCATCAGCCATAACCCTCACTTGAACCAAATATCCTCTAAAAACCACACTCTGATATCACTATTCTAGGTTGAGAAATGAGCATAAATGCGAAAATATTATTTGAGAGAAATGAAGCAAGAATTTGAACAGAATTACAAAATAAGAAATCCAATAAAAACATAAGAGCAACAAGATGTAAAGTAAAATAACTTGAGAACAATAAAAAATCATGGAGCCACACCACACCAAGAAATTCATTTTGAATAAATAATGAGGAAAGTATAGATTGGCCTCTCTATAACTTTCAAACTCAAGAATGCTAATTTATTCTCACCAACACTAGCAAAAATTACAAAATTCCAAAGCCTTCAAGAAACATACTTAAATTCTCACAACAAAAAAAAAAAAAAAAATAATTAAACATAAAACTGTAAAATATTGATTACAAATTCTTAGGCACCACCCTCGAGTCTTGTGTTTCTAGGAATTGTGGTTATGGGAACGAATTGGGCATGGCGGCACCCCTCTTGAACACCACAATTTCTAAGGCTCTGTCTATAAAGAATGATGATTGGTGCCTAGGCGCCCCCACTGGCATTGAGGTGCCACTTCAAGCACTGGCGTTAGGCACCAAGCGCCATTATAAGTGTTTCGTTTCACCTGAACTCAACAAGCATACTCTACATATAACAAAATAACCCACCCTTATGATGAATGCCCACAGTATTAATCTTTGCTTCAATGTAGCCAAAGGCATAATATTTAAAATAAATAATAATGGCCATAAATATTTGGTAGATATGTTTCAAATTTCTCCAATAAAGTTTAATAATTTACTTTATTATTTTAGAAATTTGAGCTTTTTTTTAAAATATTTTAAATCTAATTAGATAATTGAGTTCTATAATTTTGATTTAAAAAATGAAATATTGTTTCAAAATTTTAAATAGATTTAAATATTTTTCTTTAAGAGTGTTAGGTGTGTAATTAAGTATTGAATGCTATAAATGTGAAATTTGAGTGTTAGGTGTGTAATTACGTATTGAATCGGATGGTAAAAAAATGTAAAGTCTTGTTAAAATACTCAGTAACCTTAGCTTTCTGCAAATTATTGGGGGATTATTGCGGAGTTATTTCGGCGTTATTTTGGAGTCAGGACCCTCCACGGTTACACTGTCTCATTTTTTCTAGTGTTAGGGTATTGACTCCAAATAACGCCGAAATAACCCCGCAATAACCTTCGCAGAGGTCATTGTAAGAGCTGCATGCATTCTTTGTACGCAAATTTTTGCCCGTAAACACATCCTAAATATTCATCTTGAAAGCCGAATCTAAGCAAGGCCTTAAAAGGGGCACTCAAATTAACTTTAAGTTAGGCCAATCCGACAAAAAAAATGTTCGTATTTATTAAATCTATGCTTTACCGTTAAACCTCTGACTAATGCTGTGGTCTGGTCTAGCCAGCTTAGTGAGAGTAGCCAAATCAGTATCTAACATAATTAAAGCAATTCAACGTTTGCCTCAAGCAATAGAGAAGTTCAAGTTTAACTCGGAGACCCATGAAGTCTTTTCTTTTTTGTAAGCCAAATTAATGAAATAGACTTCTCAGGGTTTTCATTAATTCATAATAGCAAGAGAAGTGCTGCAAAAAAATGCACTTGATTTAATAAGAAGAAACATAAACGCAAAGGGCTCTGAAATAATGCAAATTTTAAGAAAAAGACATTCATTAAGTGTCGTAACAATCCATGTGGCTATTAGGGCTGTCAAAACGGCTCCTTGTTCGCGAACAGCTCGTGTTCGGCTCGTTAATTTCGTTCGATAAGTTAACAAGCCGAACACGAACTAAGATGTGTTCGCTCGTGTTCGGCTCATTTTGGCTCAAAATGCTACTCATCAAGTTTATAAGTAGTATTTTAAAAAAATCTAATTGACTACAAGGCTACAAAGATTTATAACCAATTAAAATATTGATTAAGAAAATAGAATAAAAATTATTAAATTAGATTCAAATGCTGTTTTAATAATAAATAATAATTTTTAAATCTTGCTCAAACCCTTATTGTCTTATGACTATATGATTATCGTTGTTAAAAAGACTCTTTGTTCGTGAACAGCTCGAGTTTGGCTCGTTAAGCAAACGAGCCGAACACGAACACACTTTTTGAGCTCGAAATATAAACGAGCCGAACGCTAGTGAGCCATATTGAGGTCGAAAAATAAACGAGCCGAACACGAGCTGAGCATGGTGGCTATCAACTTGACATTTTTATACTTGGAAAAAACATTGCTATTTAATCTAATTTCTATAATTTGAAATAACTTTTTAATCCATACACGATATATTTTGGCTTTCTTTTTTGGGAAATTTTGAGGGCTTGCCCAATATTTTCATAAGTAAAATAAAATTAGATAGCTGGCATGCCAGTTGTAAAGAAGACATTAAGAACAATAGAGAAACTTGTCTTATCAAGAGAAAATTTTTGTATCTAAAATTTGCTATGAATAGTGCCAAAAATTTTGTATTAGAAGTGGTGTGAAAAGCAAGAGCTCTTTTTCTATACGAAGACCGTAGGTACGGCTACAAGTTAAATACGATCGACGTAGGGAAAAAATTTCGTAAGCAAACACCTAGGAGCATAAGAAGTCATTCTGAATTGTTCATAACGATAGGAGAAAAGGGTTGAGTAGAACAGAAGGTTACTATTAGTAAGAAACTATCATCCATTTAAAACCAAAAATCTAAAAGTTACTAATTAGTATTGACATCTCAATTCTATTTGTTTTTTTCATTTCCAGAAGTGTGATCTAACTGCCTTCTTAATGCCATAAATACTGAAGAAAATTTACTTATTGGCTCATCAAACATTCTACCATTTATTTTATTCCAAATAAAGTAGAGAGTGCATTTCATAGAAAGAAGGTAGAGATTTCATTTAATTTTTTTAAATTAATGTCACAACGGAGATATGCTTCAAAATTAGCATAAGTATAGGGAGCAAACAAAATTGTATATGTTCAATATAAGCACCATTTGAGAACTACATTTGAGAAAGATCAAGTAAGAAAGTGGTTATTTGAGGACTTATTTTCTATAGTATAAAGGAGGCAGAGGGAAGAAGTAGGAATACTTACGGAAATTAGGAGATCGATATTTGTTATGGCATTTTAAAATTCAAACCAAGAGTATAAGGAATACCAGAAAGCTTGCTTTTTGTGCCAAATAAATAAGTCCCAATTAATAGCAGGAGAATTGTCATGAAGGGACTCACAATCATTATAAATGAAACATTATCCACATTTCTCCGTAGCGAACTATTAGAGGAATTATAAAAGTTGATGTTATTGATGTTAGGGATAACAGTGAGATCTTAGCTAAAATTTGATGCTCAAACCAGAATGATCAATGAGCAGGCTAAAAGAATCTTGAGATAGAAATTGCTTAACATTAAAAGTCTAGGGTTGAAGCAACTCCTATAAAATCTTACCATAGATCCAAAGATCCGAAACTAAGCCAGTGTTGTATCCATCTCCAAAAAAAAAAAAAGGAGAATATGTTGGTTTTTTTCATAGCAATATTTTCTACTATTTTCTAGAAAGAGGTACATGTTTTGCTTTTGAAGTTCCAAAAGCAATTTTATTTAAGTTTAAATCATGCAACAATAACATCATTAATCTTTACAATTTTATGAATAAGCCTAATCATAAAGCCAAGTGATAATATTTGAATGGACCGAAGACCTAATCCCGAATTGTGACTACATTTACAAATGGTATCCAAAGAGATTGTCTTTTTTTATTAGTAATGGAACCATATGAAAAGATTTGGAGCACCATGACTGGAATATCTTATACAATCTTTGGGTTGGAAGATAACCCTGACCTAATACATAATTAAGCCCTAAATAAAAAAAAAAATTCAATAAGTTGATATCTCTCAGCGAAAGAGAGGGTTTTGGCCTTCCAAACAATATGTCTCTAATCTATCAAACATGAGTTAGAAAAGAATCAATTTCTATTTATGAATAGAAACTAGAATGCACACGTAGAAAAAAATTGGATTAGAGCCACAAAATCAAAGAATATTACTCAAATCCTTAGAAATATGAACATTTTAGTAAAGGTAAGTAAGTTTTTGGTCAAATTAATCATTAGATTTAAGGCCATACAAACTTAATCAAGAAGGCCCTTGAGACAAGACATATTGGCGAGCATTATTTCCCAATAATAATGACATTTTATGCATAAAAAAGGAGAGGGATTGGAGGATGATGCTCTTAGGGAAGTGTAATTTAATCTTTGTTAGTAGTATAAAGATCAACAAGGTTACAAAATCCATCCATGAGAATGCAAGAAATTGGGGGAGAAAGCGAACAACATTTTTATAAACAATAAGAGATACAAATGAATTTCAAGAGCTCCATTAATACAACCATAGAAGTTCAAATTAAAGATACAAGCTTCAATATAAGAAATAAAAAAAGAAGAAAAGCCTTCTGTTGCATCCTAGAAATGATAATTTTTTTACTATTAGAATCAAAAATATTTTTAATGTCCAACTTTGAGGAAAAGTAGTGTTGGCAGTGCTAAATATAGTAAGGATCTCATTAGTAATGATAATATTATCAACAATACTCTTTTTATACACAAATCCTGCCTGAGCCTCATGAATAACCTTAGAAAGCACAATTTTAATTATGCTAGCATGAATTTTAGTAAGATTGCATTAGAAAATTCTCCTATAGTCATGAAAAATTGAACAAGATTATTTCTGGAAATTAAGATGTTATTAGTAGCTTTAAGTAGTTAAGAAGCTTGGAGGTCTGAAAGATGAACTTCACTGTAGCACAAATATTATTTCAAATCAAATTCCAGTATTGCCTGAAAAATTTAATTATGTAACCATTTAAACTAAGGCAATAGTTAGATGGGGCAGTGAAGACAACGCTTTTAATTTCTTCATAAGTAATCATGTCATTCAAGAGAGAATATATGTGCATAGCAATAGACTTTCTAGCGAGAATATGATTCAATGTGCCACCAATACTAACATAAGAGGGAAAAAAATTAAAGTAAGATGCAATATCACCATGTTCAATAAGAGTGCTCTCAAAGGCTGAAAGATAACTGATATTATTATTTTTTTCTACCTTCAATATTGAAAAAAAAAGAACTTTCAACCATCTTCACCATTTATGAGTTAATAAGCTTTTGCTATTTGGGTGATCCAAGAAGCTTGGAAAATGGTAACATCATGAAGCTTTTTATTAGTATCTTTCATAATATGAAGTGGTTATCGTGAGAGTTATTGATAGGGAATGAGAGAATAAATGCTTTTTGCTTTGAAGTGCCTAGTATTGCTTTTTGAAGATAGGAGTCAGAGTTCCATTTGGCTACTTTAACATGTTGTTTGAGAGTCTTATGCTTTTGCATAAAAGCAAAAATTGAAGAACTATGAAAATGGATGGACCAAATTTCATCAAGCAAATTATCAAAACCCTGCATCTGAAGCTTCTAGTTCTTGAAAGTAAATGTGTATAGCTTTGAAAGAACTAGGAGCAACAAGGATAATGGAAGAATGATCTAAGCAATGTAGAACCAAAACTTTAATATAGTATTGAGGATGAGCTAATAAATAAACACCATTTTTAGGTATTCTATCCAGCTTGCAGTTGATAGGATGTTCAATTCTCAAGTTAAACCAAAGTAGGCACCTTTAGAATCAAGGTTATAGAGACAAATAGAAAAGAGATAATCTTTAAATGATTTTAGTTTGTATATATATGTAAATACATAGATCTGTGAGTTATATATGTAGATTTTCCTACATATATATATATATATCTTATTGGCTCATNTGGCATGTCAAATATTCAGTTAAATTATATTAAAAGTTAGTAAATTTTATTTTTTTCGCATTAAGAAACAAAAGAAGAGGGAAAATTAAAATTAAAAGAATAGTGGTCAAAATTCTTCCGAGGAAAATTTGGTCATTGCTGCACTGCATTAATATTTTCTGAAAGCAGTCGCTTTATCATCCTACGCGAAGCCAGGTCGGGCCTGACATGACTCGAACCTAAATAATTTTCCCTGACTTTCGGTGCCTCCCAATTATTCAACGTATATTTGAAAAATATTTTCATTTTTCTTCCATTCGGGTTCGACTCGTTTTTGCTCGTTTTGCCTTCGTGGTAGTGTTGATTAGTAGTATTTCGAGTCAAAATGAGCTGAGCACGAATGAATAAATATTGGTTCGTATTCGACTCAATTATATATTGAGCACAAAAAAAGTGTTAGTGTTCGGCTCGATAACTTAGCGAATGAATCAAATACGAGTTTCTTAACGAACCGAACGCAAACTTTTCGCGAACAACGAACCGTTTTCATAATCCTTACTCTCAACTAAAATATTTCCATGGGTAGTTTTATGATTTCTTTCCTTGTGCTGCTCCGTAGGGCCAACTTATGAGTTTTTATAGAAATCGATATTTTATCTTCACGGTCTCCAGTTAGTACTTCTAATCTTCGGCGTTTATAGGGTAGTACAACTTTCATTTTCTCGCACACCTAATCACAAAGGCTTTTTTAAATTTCTAGTGTTTTGTTATCTTTAATTAAATAATTGTTGAGAAATAATTATTTTTTTTAATGATAAGATGTGATAGTTAACAATTTTTTATTGCTTAACATGAATTTTGAGGCAATGTAAATCACAAAATATTTTCTTACAAAATTTATTTAAATTCAAATTAAAAGTCATTAGAAGCCCCACTTCAGTAAACGTACAATCAAACAATTTGGCTTAATGAGACGGACCTAATGACACAAAAATGGTCTATTCTGGGTCAGATCAATCACATGTCAAATCGTTAAATTATTTTTGGAAGTTTTTTGTACATAAATTAAAGGTCAAATGAATTTCAAATATGACAAATATATTGTCAATTGAGCATATTGCTAGGATGAATCTAACGCGTCTAAGATTACTCAATTTTGGCATCGTTAAGATATTCAAATGTTCACAAAATATCATTCAATTAAGAGAATTTCTTTAGGTCATCTGTTGGAGAGGCACGGATTCCTTTATTTTTGTGGAGAACTTCTCCATACTCTATCAATATAGCCCTACTCCCTTCATGAAGGGGGGCTATGACCTAAGCTTGGAACGGGATTATGAGAAGAATGAGATAAAGTCTAGTATTCTACATCGAAGGTGCAACGAATGACACCTGCTCCTGTAGCCTTCGATTGTCTTCGACCACTGCTCGCAGACCGTAGTTGATCACTATCGGCTGCCCTCTACTTATTGAAATGAAACCTTTTGTGCAATCATGATATGTTATGTAGAATCTCGGTGTATGTTGCAGAGAAAAAAACACCCGACAAAGCAACACATCATCTTGATTGTTGTGATGTGAATTGCCCCAAAGATGATGTAATGGTGCACCCCGAAGATCGTATAATGACACTTCACAAAGATAGTATAATGATGTACCCCAAAAATAGTGTAATGATGCACCTTAAATATAGTGAACAAAGCACTCCGAAAATGGTTTAACGAGTGTCATGAAGACGGTGTAATTGCACACTTTCAGTATGATGTGACTCCCATCAATAATTGTCTGTACTCAGAATATGGTGACCTCCAAACACCTTAAGCTCTCTCCACATAACTCCCATGTACGGCTTATGGTGTACGACCTACGTGGTTCATAGCTCATGCAACTCCTAATTCTGGCCTTTATTGCCCACACACATTATTTCAACTCATCATTATGGTCTATGTGACCACTTATGACCTACATTGCTCAAAACTCATGCAGCTCCCATGTTTGGTCTCTCTGTTCAATGAGCATTATTATAGCTCCATATTACAGACTAAGACATACGTGGCTCACAGCTCATGCAATTCTCAATTTTATCTTTTAAGGCTTACAAATGTTATAACAACTTATCACTAAAACCTACGTGAAAAACTATGGCTTACATGACTCATAATTAATGCAACTTCTAATTTCGGGCTCTATGGCTTACATACATCATTACACCTTTTCGCTACACTGTTGTGCCAGCAACAACTTATGTGGCTCATAGCTCACAAAACTCTCAACTCCTATCTCTGGAGCCAATGGACATTATTACAGCTCTCTGTTATGGCTTATATGACAAACTAATGCCTATGTGGCTCACAACTCATGCAAGTCTTAACTCCAACTTTTGTTGCCTATGAATGCTATCACAGCTCCTTACTATGATTGTTGTGACCAACTGATGCTTTTAAAACTACCGCCTATGGCCTCAATGGCCAACTGCTACCTTGAATTTCAACTATGGCCTCTACAACATGCTGACACTATAACCATCATCTACAATATTCATGTTGGGCTACTATTTTATTAGCAGTTAATTACGACATTCATAGCCGTTACAATTATTATTGTTGAAATATTATTATACATAAACTTTATAATTTAACTTTCCATAATTCAGGAGAAGGGTGAATATGTACATATAATTAGATAGTGGATTATTTCAACTAGGTCAGACTCTGTGATTTTCTTACTTTCAAGTGTTTTCCACGTGAAATCGAGGTGGCTCAGATGCTAAATGTTTATTGAGGCAAGTTCTAATATAAGATTATTAGGTGGAAAGTAAGGCATAATGTGCCTATAAAACTACCATCAATCATGAACAAAAAAATTATTGGCATACAAAAATGAGAATGCTTGAAAGCTAGTTGATGTGTCTCGACCCAATGGTTTAATAAATACCATAAGTAAGAAGTCTTGTAGCTCTATCCTTATTATTCATTAATTTATTCTTTATAAAATTAAATATTAATGAATAAATTTATTTATATAAAATTTTCATGACAAGATAGACAGTTTAACATTGAATAAATTACATAGAAGTATGATTGATATTGACTTTGAAAGACGTGAACTATGCATATGATATAATAACCAAAAATTCAAAGGAAGAATTTGCATCATGTGGTATAAATTACATTCATATAAGGAAGTGCCATAAATTCCATATATAGTTATTGGGTTTAAGAGTAGGATTTGGCTTATTAAAATATAATCATTAGTCCAAAGATAAAGAGAAATTCTTTCTCAATAGACTGGACAGAATATGTCACATATATTCTTGTATTTTTAAAATTTATTTCATAGATCCTTATAAGAGAAGATGATAATTAGGTCAATCAATATCAAATATCCTGAACATATTTGAAAAATACTTTGATTAAGGAGCTCTGCTTGTGTTTTAATTGATTTAAAATGGTTTTGAACTAATTTAAGCTTTTATGGATGAATTGACCAAAAAGACGTACATATAGGTAAGAAACTAATGGTCTGTTTGGGGCAGCTTATTTGGTGCGGTGACGTTTTGAAAACACACCTGACTTATTTGGGAAAATTACATTTTGACAGCTTATCTGTTTTGAAAACACTGAGAACACTGTTTTCACATCGCACCTATCTATGTGCGTTGGCAGCTTTCTGGCAGCAGTTTGGCTTTTCTAAAAAAATAACAAATTTTATTAGCCGCCACACCTAGCTTATCAGTAGATTATTTTAAATCAGTTTATCAACAGATTATTCAATAAGTCGCAGATGCCCCAAATAGACCCTAAGATAAAAAAAAAATAATCAAATCAAAATTTCATAATAATTAGACTCATAGTCAACTTAATTGAGAAGAAAGTTGACTATATCTAACCTAAAATAGCTTTGTTATTACACATATTTTATGTCATGAAAAAAAAAACTTTGCATATTATAAACCAAAAAAGAGAGATATGGATCCCTAAAATCTGTATAGACAGAATAAGTAATATAAGGCTACTCGTTTAACAGGGAAAAAGATACCTATTAAAATCAGAAAAGGTGGTTTAAGTATTAAGGATAACAATACACAAGAGCTTGCTTTGCTATGCTATATGAAATGAAAATGCTACATAACTCCTTAGTCATATTAAATCCATCCAAGCATGCTTAAAATCATGAATAAAAAATCTTTGAGTTACATGGAATATAAGTTCTGACATGCGAATGCATCAGATAGGCCTATAACGACTTGCCAAATAACTTAATTCACGCCACTTAAACCAAAATGTTAGACCATTAGACACTTTTCATCAACAACCTCAATGTTAAGGTGAGGTTTAATTAAGATGATTATAGATATCAATTTGTCACAATATACCATGCAATTTAAATTTATTTTAAACTATTGTTCCCTAATGATTTTTTTTATCTTAGTAAGAAAAAAATTAGATTTCATTAGGACTTACAAAATAGGTAAAGTCAAAACAACATTCAGCCCCGTGGCTACAATGACTACCATACAGGCATTACTCTCCATAGCAACACATGACAAATCAAACAATTAGATATTTTTAATGCCTTCTTTCATGACACACTAGAGGAAACATTATACATGAGACAACCACCTGATTTCAAGGACACTCAATAATCACACCACATTTGCAAGCTGAATAAAGCTCTTTATGACTTTAAACACAAGCAGGTGGTATTCTACCTTCATCAAATTCCTTAAATAATTGTGTTTCACTCTCTGATCAACCGAGACTTCAATAGATTTATCTTTACTCTGAGTACTATTTTCATCAGCCATAAGACTTAAGATAATAGATTCTTTAGATGTAGTAGATGACTAACACATCAACTACAATGATAACAACTACGATGTTTGAGAAAATCTATTCATAATTAAGACCTTCAAGTGTTAACTAAAATAATGTATTCTCTTTGCCATCATTAAAAACAATGGCTTACATGATTTTAACTTCTTAAAGATAACCAGGCCATTAGTAAGTGCAAATTTTCTTAAAACATACTTGTGAGGGTATAAAAAGCTAGACTTGTCATTTGCAAGTGTATACATTTTCAAATGATTTGAACTAAAACACATGAATACTTCATGCTATCTTGCATGCATGCATCCTATAATTCTAATTGATGAAGTGCATAAGTAAATTAAACCCTTAAATTAGAGTGCTCCCATGCATCATTGGACTATCCTTATATTTTACACAAGCATATTAAATAAATAAATAAATAACTAGCAAGAAAATTGACAAAACTTAATAAATACATAATCTTTAGATTATAAATCATAAATAACAATATAAGATGAATAACATTAAGAAAAAGATCAAGTGTTTTCCTCTCCCTCTCCCTTTCTTAGAAACAACCACTTAAACCACCACTAAGATTTGCTAAAAATAAAAATAAATCACCTTCCCATGAAATAAAATATAATATTAAAAAAATATATGTATAATTTTCTCCATTTTCGTCTTGTGACATCATCCCATGACGCGGCATTTCAAATAAACTATAATATAAAAGCTCATCTTCGACTGATTTCAACCAGGGGTGTAAGTGAACTGAACACGAACAAACAAAACTTGTATTTGTGTTCGGTTCGTTTGAAATTTAATTGGTTTGAAATAAGTTTGAGTTCGAAATTGTTCGTAAAATCACTGTTCGTGTTCATTTTAATGAATGAGCCGAACACGAGCTATTCGCGAACGACGAGCCAGTTTGACATCCCTAATTTTAATATATATAAATAATATATTNGAGAAAATTGTATGTGTCTTAAAAAATTCTCCAAAAATTTATGTAAGTTTCTTATGGTTAGAGTAGTCTTAGGAAATAATTTTATGATTTTTAAAAATCAAAACATAACTGTTTTGAGCA
>JXCR01140522.1:0-13148 GCA_002079205.1 Phalaenopsis hybrid cultivar
TAAGTGAATCTCAGTTCAACAAGTTTAACATGAAATCTGCACTAAAAAGAACTACTATATCACAACAGATAAATCCATATATAATCCAAAGCAACAAGAATACTAATCCAGGAAATCTATAACATTTGCATCAAANCTGGATAACCTGGTCAAGATGTCCATGACTTTTTGTCGTCCTGAGGTTATCGAGTTCCCTGATCNTCTGGATAACCTGGTCAAGATGTCCATGACTTTTTGTCGTCCTGAGGTTATCGAGTTCCCTGATCTACTTAGTCTGGAGAGATGGGCAAGCCTACTCCGACGGGAAGATTCTTATCAAAAATCATTGGTTGTATCCTCCAAGAGATCTTCGTAGATCCGGTTAGTAGGGTTAAAGTTTTGTTCGATGATCTTTGTTCATCATAGCTTCATTTTATTTTTAGTGTATTTTTCGAATTTAAGGGGTTTAAAAATATTAGGTTGCTTAAGATTTCTTAGCAAATTTTTTGATTTATTTTGTTTTTTTTTATGTTTCCCATGGTTTTGTCCCCCCAGGGTCATTGGGTTTGTGGTTTGATTAGTCACGAGTGACTGNTATGGCTTCATTTTATTTTTAGTGTCTTTTTCGAATTTAAGGGGTTTGAAAATATTAGGTTGCTTAAGATTTCTTAGCAAATTTTTTGATTTATTTTGTTTTATTTTTTATGTTTCCCATGGTTTTGTCCCCCCAGGGTCATTGGGTTTGTGGTTTGATTAGTCACGAGTGACTGGAAGGTACTTCGATAGTAGCCATGGGTTGACTCCTCTGAAGTTCCTTCTCAAACCGGGTTGTGTTTTATGGTTGAAGTTTAGGTTTTAATGATTTCTAAGGTGTGTTTTATCTCGCGCCTTTTATGTTTATTACAAATTTTTTATTTTATACCCTATTGTCTCCAAGGTGTATTTTAAGTCAAGTGTGTTTTTATTCTCTTATGAGAGGTCAAACACTCCTTAATCTGAGTTACTGTTGTCAATTTGAGTTTGATTCAGGTTAACCTAGGTTAGCCTGAGTTAGTTTAAGTAAATCTGGTTGGCTTATGTTGGGTTAAAATTGATTTGGGGCCTAGGTGATCCACCTTAAATTACCTATTTTTACTGACATTTCATATTCATTTATGCACATTTTTTATGATATTGCACTTTAAAGGAAGATATTTTACATATTTTTGGTTTTAAGTATAAGTAATGGAGTTTTAGCGAAAATAAAGCAAAAACGGTACAATTTGGCTCCAAATTGTGCAAGGAAGAAAATTTTGATCTGACACATTTTGATATCACTTTCTATGCTTAATTTCCTTCATATTTTTCACATTTTTTTGAATGAAATTATACTTTAAATAAATGTTATTTTTATGTTTATCTTGTAGGTATAACACTAGGAGCGAACCAGAGCTGAAACGAGGCGAAATGGAGCCAAAACGGAGCAAACTAGGTGTGTTGCCCGCAGGGTGGCGCTATAGCGCCAGACACGACTTTAAACATGCACTATAACACCAAATCCAGCTCCATAGCACCCGAGATGATTTTTGGACGGCTTTTGAGCAATTCCAGGCCATTTTGGGATGTTCAGGAAGCTTCTGGATGGCTTGCACTCCCCATGGAGTAGTTAAATGAATCTAGAAACTTGGAAAGGCTCTTGGATGAAGAGATGTGTCTCTTGGAGTGAAAGGGTATGCCTTTTGGATGAAGAGATGTGTCTCTTGGGGAATGATGAGTTTGTGTGCCTCTTTAAATAGGGGGCTGACGCCTCTCATGAGAATTATTTAGGAAGTAGTTAGTGTGTGTTTTAGGAGTTTTTAGTGAGATTGAGAGATAATTTGGTGTGATTCTATGGAGATGTAGATTTCTCCTAAAGAGATTGGTGAGGGATTTTGAGAGATATGAGTAAGGAAGTATGAGCGACGCATGGAATGACATGAAACTTTGTTGGAGAGATTCTCATCTTTCTTTCAGAATGACATGAAACTTTGTTGGAGAGTATTGAGCGACACATGGAATGACATGAAACTTCTAGTGGATTTTCTTTGATTTAAATGAAGTTTTCTGTTGTGTTTTATCCATGCTTCGTAAGTAGTTTTATTTACTCTTTTCTTTTAATATAAAGTCGTTGCATGTGTAAGAAAATTTATTTTATGATAGAATTATTTTTATTTTCATGTGATGAGTAATATCTTCTTTGCTTCCTTTACATAACTTAAGTGACAATAGGTTATGTTAAAATTTATTGTGAGTGAAAATTAAACTTGAGAGAGCGGTGATCTTGCAACTTAAGTGCACTCACATTGACTGATTGACTAGTAAAATAGTTTAAGGGGCAATTAACCTTTAAAGGATATATAATTTAATAGTATGTTTCTATTAGATGCTTCTAGATGACAAACAATTGCATAAAATTAATAAAATATTAAACATACCTATACACTCGAAAGAGGGTAGGTAGACATATGTTTCTTGTTTGCACATAATTTATTACTTGATTATGTCAATCATTCTATTGCTTATGTCATTATCTTCATTTTAATTTTCTTTTGCAATGAAATAGATGCATGTTTAGGAATTTAAATTTTCTTAGATATTCTCTTATTTAATTAATGTGATAATTTTTTTACCTGCTGTTAATTTATTTTACAAACTAATTACTTGTAATGTTAAAATTCGTTAAAAAACATAATGACCCGGGAGGGCTATGATTTCACCAACTTGTGAATGCCAACTTTCAACTTTGGCAGAACTGTCGCGATCAACCGAGGGGGAGTGCAAATAGATGAGGATATAAGTTTTGATGGACATAGAATTGATGTTTCTAAGGTGACAAATTAGATTCTTTTATCACTTCGGTCTAGAGTTTGGATTGTAAGGGTCCCTAGTAGGTCCTATAGAGAGGGCACAATGGGTAGTCTGGAAGTCAGGCCAAAATCTACTCAACACTACTATACAAGATGGTGAAAAACTTTAGGTTAGCCAATGTTATTTGCTAGCATCGAGAGGGAGTAAAGAATATGTATGCTTCTATTTGTCGCTGGCTACATTAAATTCTAAGCATTTCATTCCTACACATCATCTAGGTCATTGCACGAGAAGGGTGGTCTTTAAAATCTCAAAATTCTCCAAATCAATTTATCCAAAAAAGTTATCTTTAGATTTAAGATTTTCATTTAGGAACAGTTATTAGAAAAATCACTTTAATCGATATCCAAACTAAGGCTTGATAGTAGTAGACTAGAATTAGCTTAAGAGATTTCTTACCTTACTTCTCTGTGGGATTGATACCGGGTCTTAAAATAAAATCATATATTACTTGAAACGATACGTTTACTTGCATAGAAACCCTAGTGTATGAAATATAAATCAAATTCTAAATTTTATAAAATATTATTTTGCACACTAGCTACTTAAATATAAATTGGAACAAGTTTTTGGCCATCTTCTGGAGCTTAAAAATCTACGTAACAGATCACTAGGTTAGGCTGGGTTGACCCAAGTTGGATTTAAGTTGATTTGAGCTAGCTCAGGCTTGGTTGGGTTGACCCAAATTAAATTTAAGTTAACTTAATTGAGTCAAGTCTAAGTTACTTAGGTTAGACTTGAGTTAGTTTTAAAGTTGATTTAGGTTGAGTTGAGTTTAATTTAGGTGAGACCTTAATTAAATTTAATGTTGGTTCAGGGTTAGGTCAATGTTCGGGTTAGACCACTATCGGTTTTAAAGCTAGGATAGGTCTAATTCGAGTTAGATCTATGTCAAGTTCAAGTTAATTTAGGTCTGATTTAGGTTAAACCAAAGTTAGGTTTAGTAAAGGTTTTGTTAATTCAAGTCTAAGTTGGGTTACACTTGAGTTGATTTTAGTTTAGGATTTTGTTAAGTGAAGTCTAAGTTGGGTTAGGCTTGATTTAGGTTTAAGGTTGAGTTTGGGGTTAAGTCTGAGTTAAGTTTGATATAAGTTAAGTTTTAGATTGAAGTTCAATTAGATCTAAGTTAGGTTGACCTAAGNTGTTAATTCAAGTCTAAGTTGGGTTACACTTGAGTTGATTTTAGTTTAGGATTTTGTTAAGTCAAGTCTAAGTTGGGTTAGGCTTGATTTAGGTTTAAGGTTGAGTTTGGGGTTATGTCTGAGTTAAGTTTGATATAAGTTAAGTTTTAGATTGAAGTTCAATTAGATCTAAGTTAGGTTGACCTAAGTTAAATCTTAATTTTGTTCATTAAAATTATTCCATAATTAAAGGGGTAGTGATGAGATTAATCCTCTTTGATGTTTTCATTAGGAAGTGATCCTAAGTTTTTTCATAGTTGTTTTTCATATAAGTTTAGGAGACAGTTTGGGCTAAAATGAAAATTTTATAATTTTACAAATCTACCCCTATTGTTCTAATTTCATTTTTAAATTTTCAAAAATGAAAATGATCATTTTAATGTTTATAGTTAATGCCCTAATCTTCCTTTTTAATTTTTCATTTTAAATTTTTTTTTAATATTTTATAATTATTTTTCAAAATATATATAATTTTGGTGTTAGGGAGACCCTCCGACTTTAAAAAATCAGAGAATATCTTTAATGACAGAAGGAATAATCCCTAAAAATTTCATATTTTATGTTTTGTACTTAATTTTTAATAATTAAAATACCCTCTGAGGTATTTAATTAATTTAAAATTAAATATACATTAATTTTTTTTATTTTTTATTTTATTATATTTTCCTCTATTTACTGAGTTTAGGGATATTTTTATTTTATTTTTGTGATTTTTATTTATGGAGATATGAATTTTAAAGTTTATTAGATTTTTCTGGATTTAAATAATTTGGAAAATCCGAATTTCTAACTTAACCCATGTAGTGCCCCATCATCCTCGTATGCGTCGAAGGACCGCATGGCGCTTTGTTATTAGCTACGCTTTACATGCAAGTGCTGAGGTGGCCCGCGTTCCAGTGTTTCTCTCGGTGTGTCCCGCTGCATCCTCTCGATCTCCGCCATCTGTTTTGGATACACGAGAACAAACAACATCCTTTCATCATCTCTATGGGACAGAGAACTGAGAGCCATCTGCACTCAAACCCTATGATCTTGCCCTACAATCAACCAAATCTCATGGGTTTTGATCTTATAAATTCATCTAAGTGAGACGAACCTATCTATACAATTAAGGGCGTGCATTATAGTTTTACATCATAAAAGACCAAACTAAGAGCAATTTTAGGGAAATTGTGCTCATATCTTGTCCCAAGAGGTGAGGCCTTGATTGAGGTTGATGGAGATGATGATCGCCTTGATGCCACGAAGCTCCTCCTTGCTTTAATTTGCTCTGTGATTAGGCTTAAGTATGGGCTTGACCAAAATGTGGTTTAGGTTAGTGTTGAGCTCGGTGAGAGGGTGTAGTGAGACTCAATTTTGATTCGGGAAGTGATGTTGAGCCTCTGTGAAGCTAATCCGCCCCAGCGATTATCACAATAATATAAGTCCTGATAATAACACCAAAAATTTAATCCGCTCTCTAGCAAATTAATTGAGTTATTAAAATTAGATATTATTACTCTTTGGGGTTTCTCAAACAAGTATACGTATCGTTTCAGTAATGTAGGGCTCTATTGAGTCTAGATTGTCGATCCCACAGAGAATGAGGTAACGAGTCACTTAGGAGAAGTTCTAGTCTACTACATAGAGGTCTTAGTTTGGAATGCATATTAAAATGATTTTTCTAACAATTACTCCTAAAGCAATAAGTTTAAAGCTAAACCTATCTGTATCAATTGGTTTGGTGAGTTTTAAGATATGAAAGCTACCTTTCTCTTGTGATTGCCTAAGTGGAATTATAAGATTGAATACCAAGAATTGTTATTATGCCTAGTGACAAATAGGAACACATATCTTGTTTACCCTCTTTAGAGTGTGTAAAGAAGTTTGTTTTAACTTGGTAAGTGTTTCTGTTTATCACCNCGAATACCAAGAATTGCTATTATGCCTAGTGACAAATAGGAACATATATCTTGTTTACCCTCTTTAGAGTGTGTAAAGAAGTTTGTTTTAACTTGGTAAGTGTTTCTGTTTATCACCCTAGAAACCCCCAAGTTATACACATAAAAAAACTCTTCCTATCTATTTGCATTGCCCTATAGACCACTTTTCCATCACTTAATAGTTCAATGTGATCTCCCTTGTTGTTCATGCCATAGTTCTTCTGAGTCTTTATGGTCACAACAAATTTTAGCATATCATTTGACCATAATGATAAGTAAAAGAATCACAAAAGGAAAGATCATCACATTGGTATTAAAATCCAATTCTAAAAGCATTGAACACATCCTACAAATCCTACCTATTCATCACAAGAGAAAAGTAAATGAAATCTACTAAAAACACATGAAGATTACAATAGAAATCATCATCATTTAACACAATAAATAAACTAAAATATGTGTTTACAAAAAGTCCAAGACAAATGGAAACACAATACTTAGCTNTGACAAAGAGTAAAAATAAGAAATGGGTTTCCTAATCCTAAAGTAGATCCTCTCTTAGTAGCATTGATAATAGACATATAAATGAGAAAACCAATATCAATAGATTTCATCATCTGGATGCAATAGTTCAGAGCATCTTTCTCTCTCGGGCCACTTCACTCAGATTCATCGAAGGAAGAAGCTTGGCTGAGATGAAAAAATTCCAGGCTTTGAAAGATGCACTAGTTGGGATGAAGAAAAATTAACTTTATAATCATTTCTCATTTTCCACACTCCTTTCCCATCAGTTAAAAGATCTGATGATCTCATAATGCTTCGGAGTCAGTGGGGACAAAGCTAGAGTAAAAACTATCAGGGACATCTTCTAATAAAAATAATGCATTAATACGATAAGGACTAATGGCTACACACTTCTCCCTCACATAAACTGAATCAGTAGTGGCATCAGGGAGTTTAGCATAAAACTCCCTGACTATAGAAATGACAATAATTATAGTAGTATAACACAAGGCCTCCAAATGACAAGTTACCATTAGATCTTCCACATCACCCTAGGGATAATGAATCCCCGCTCCACAAAAAGCTTCTTTTGTTCAAGAAATTCATTATAACGCTCCTGAGCTTTGGAACTAATGAATTTCTTATAATCAAAAGTACCTTTGCCTTTGGATACTTTGGTCTTAGGAGCCATTTCAAGCAATAACAATAAAAATTCATTACATGCTCGGTCCTAAGTTTATATAAGAATATAGAAACTTCAAACTTAAGGTATGGGACACGACCTGTTGCTCGTAACGTGGTTCAATGCATCGACCACCTTGAAACACGTTCTTTTACCTTATTTCCAATACTAACTCAGTGTAGAGGCCCGAAGGATGAGCGTGTCGTGGAAGTAGAAGACCAAAAATTGGGTATGTCTGTAAGGCAGTGACCTATGGGAGTGATATTCCTCACTGAGGAGAAACACACAAGGGAGATGATTGTATAAAGGAACACTCAAAATACAATCCAATCAAATGATAACAATCATGCAAGATGTCAACATATATCATAAGAAGTGTTGTGCTCAGTCGGATGGGGTGTAGGACACCACTGGGGAGAATTACACCTTACTCCAATAAAAACCAGACATGCGTGTGAATGGCAAGCATATACAAAGTATAGTGTACAATGTAAGCAAGCGGTCAGACTCACACACATGCACAACATGCACTATGCAAGCCAGCCAAACCAAAGTGGTTAGTCATTTCGGGGCATCGATCGAGGAAGAAAGTGATGGTGATTAGACTTGGATGTCTAATCAAGAGATACCAATCAAACCAGAGAATCTAATCAAGTCACAAGTGGTGTCAATTGGGTCAGGGCGTCCCGTTAATCCATCTGAAAAATACCTGTTTTTAATATTCATTTTTTTGCACATTTTTTATGATATTACAATTTAAAGGAAGACATTTTGCATATTTTTGGTTCTAGGTTCAAGAAATAGATTTTTGGAGACAATGAATCAAAAATGGTGAAATTTGGAGTCAAAATGAGCAAGAAAGAAAATTTTAACCTGACACATTTTGATGACTTTCTATGCTTAATCTCCCTTACATTTATCACATATTTTTGAATGAAATCATACTTTAAAGAAAAGGTTATTTTGATGCTTATTTTAAAGGTATAACAATTTAGAGCGAAACAGAACTAAAACGGGACAAAAGGGAGCTAAAACGGGGCGAAACTGGGCGAAATAGTGGAGCTGCTTGCAGGGTGGCGCCTAGGCACCCAAAACTGGAGCCTAAGCGCTAGTCAGGCCAAGAAGACGGTGCCAAGGTGCTCGAAATAGGCGTCTAGGCACCATAAATAGTTCAGGATGGTTTTTGACAATTTATTTGGGGTTTCAGGCTATTCTGGAATGTTTTAGATGGCTATGCACGCCCCAATGACTCATGCAAGGAATCTAGACATTTGGAAAGGTTAGAGGTGTGTCTCTTTGAGTGAAAGGGTGTGTCTCTTCTAGTGAAGAGGTGTGTCTATTGGAAAAAGGAGGTTTTTGGTGTCTCTTTAAAAAGAGGGGCTTGACGTCTCTCATGAGGAGCCTTGAGGGGGATTATGGAGAGATTTTTAGCGTGAGTATAGAGGGGAGATGGAGATGTAGATTTCCATCATGTCTGGAGAGATTGGTGATGGATTTTGAGAGAAATGTGTAAAGGAATTGTATGAGCGGAGCATAGATCGACAGGAGACTTTGTTGGAGAGATTTTCATCTTTCTTTTAGAGAGAAAAAACTACGTATATTGTTCTTCATTATCTTGTAATTGTTCTAAAAACTTTCTAGTGGATTTGCTTTGATTTAATGAACTTTTTTTTATTCATATTTTGTGAGTAGTTTTCTTTACTCTTTTCTTTTAATATAAAGTAGTGACATGTGTAGGAAAATTTATTTTATGATAGAATACTTCTTATTTTCATGTGATGAGTAATATCTTCTTTGCTTCACTGACATAACTTAAGTGACAATAGGTTATGTTAAAATTTGTTGTAAGTGAAACTAAGACTCGGGAGAGCAGTGATCTTGCAACGTGAGTGCACTCACATTGATCGGTTGACTAATAAAATTGTTTAGGCGGAAATACAACTTGTAAGGGAATATAATTTAATGATCTGTTTCCATTAGATGCTTCTAGGTGACAGATAGTTGCATAAAACTAATAGAATACTAAGCGTACTTATACACTCGAAAGAGGGTAGGTAGACATATGTTCCTTGTTGGCACATAATTTATTATATAATTCTATCAATTATTTTACTCCTTATGTCATTATCTTTATTTTACTTTTCTTTTGCAATGAAATGAAAGAAATGTTTAGGATTTTAAATTTGCTTAGATCTTCTCTTATTTCATTAATGGGATGGTATTTTACCAGCTCTTAATTTACTTTACAAACTGATCACTTGTAATGTTAAAATTTGTTAAGAAACTTAATAACCTGATAGGGCTAAGATTTCACCAACTAGTGAGCACTACATTTCACTTTGGAAAGAGCCATGGCTATCGTCCAAGGGGAGTACAAATAGATAGGGAGATAACATTTGCTGGGCGTAGAATTGATGTTTATAGGGTGACATGCTAGATTCTTTTATTAATTTGGTTTAGAGTTGGAACTAAGGATCACTGGTAGGTCCTATAGAGAGGGCACAATGAGTAATCTAGAGGTGAGAGGCTAGAACCTACCCAAAACTACTAAATATGTCGACACCAAATTTAGATTAGCCAATATTCTTTATGCTTGGAAGAGGTAAAGAATAAGTATGCTTTTATTTGTCATTGACAACATTATATTTTAAGTATTCCATTCTTACACATTATCTAGGTCAATGCATGCGAAGGGTAGTTTTTATCATCTCAAAATTCTCCAAACCAATTTGTTCAGATAATGTATCTTTAGTTTTATGATTTTTATTTAGGAATAATTATTAGAAAAACCACTTTAATCTACATTCAAAACTAAGGGATTTCTTACTTCGCTTCTCTGTGAGATTGATATTGAGATTTTAAAGAAAGCTCTATATTAATTGAAACGATACGTATACTTACATAGTACCCTTAGTGTGTAAACTATTTTCTAAATTTTATAACATTTTAATTTTGTACACTAGCCGCTAAATATAAATTGGGTCAATTCTTTGCCCAACTTTTGGAGGCTAAATTACTGCGTAATTGCGGGCCGGGTCACATATCGTGATACACATGATGTCAATCAGACCATGATGTTTGATCAAGGTACAAGTGGCACTAATATGTCCGGGACAACCGATCAAGGCATAAGTGGTGTCGATCAATCTGGAATGATTGATCAAAACACAAGTGAGGTGCTGACTTGGCTGGTGCAACTGGTCAAGGCAGAGTGAAATGCCAATCATGCCTGTATGGTCGGTCGAGGCAAAGCGACATGTCGACACAACCAGTGTGTCCGATTGCGATCATGATAATGCAAACACAGTCAAAGAAATATGTAGTGCAATCCAAGGCAAACAAACATGCTTGATAGCGGACCATGCTTGTGCTAACACCCTCACTTAAGAACCTAAAAGTTTGGACAATTAGATGTGTGGCATAGTTGTCTCTTACTTTGGCAAGGCATGTGGGGAGTTTCTCCCCGGGGATTTTGAGGGGAAGCTCTCCACGAAGTTACAAAATGGGCTAGCTATAAAGCTTTTCCCATTTCACAACCCCTCAAGGCTTTGCAAAGTGAGCTAGATACAAAGATTTTCTCACTTTGTAAAACCCTACCTCCCAATTTCTCTAAGGGAAATTAGAGAATCTAAAGTAAGGGGAGGAAGGGACTATGATCCCTAGGGATTTGTGCTAGGGACAAGAGGAAACACTCAGCTCTACAAAGAGTTGGTCACATACGGACATCATACCCTAAGGTTTTCTCTAGGAATGCAAACAATCCATCACATAGGCACGTGAGCATGCCGACTAATGTCAATCAGTGCATGCACCATGTGTGGGCGATCGAACCCACATGCCAACCAAATCTAAACTCTAGGGCTAACTAGAAACACAAAATATTGGAAAGGAGAATCTCACCATCGCTNCTCTTATTTTTACTCTTTGTCAGAAGTCTGATATTGGTTTTTGAGTCATGAGAGGAGCTACTTCACCCATTAAAGCCCATTATATGACAAATGAGTGCTTTTGTGAGGATTGGATGCCGGAGGAGGTGTTAGTTACACCTTCGATCACAAGGGAAANCTGACAAATGAGTGCTTTTGTGAGGATTGGATGCCGGAGGAGGTGTTAGTTACACCTTCGATCACAAGGGAAAGAAAACTGATAAAGGGAGGCAGCGAGGTTGGATGTCACCGATGGGTTAATTTTTGGTATTTCGAGCCACCAACTGCAAAGGAGAAGCAGTAAAAGGCCCACGGGATACAAGAGCCGAGCAACGCAAGGGCACACTGGGGCAAGGACCTCGAGCCGAACAACAATACAAGGTTGTTTGGGGGTAAGGGAGCCTTTGAAGAATCCCAAGTGATAGAGCTTTGAGCATAAGATGGAAAGTTGGCATTAAAATATTATGGAATTGAGCAGAAACGACCCTGTGGAGAGATACACTGGCGATAGAGGGGAAGCCACCAGCTAAGGAAAGTCACCAACCTGAGTAGGCAAATGAAGTGCTGGTGGCGCTAAGGGGCGACACACAAGGTGTGGTCAGCACTGGAGGAGGCACAAAGGATCTCGTTAAGAGTTCATGTGAGAGGGAAAAAAGTTGAGGGGTTCTGGATTCCCGCGTTGAGAGATGTTGCTAGGGCGTTTTCGACAAAAACTAAAGGCCCACACGAATGAAAGAGGCGATGAGGAGGATGACTAGGTGCCTGCGCGAAGGGCAGCTTGGATGAGAATCTCATCACAGAAGGGAGTGTCAGTAGTAGAGCATTCATTGATGAGGAGCTTTGAGCGAGAGGGCTTCGAGCGGAGAAAAATTTGCGTATGTAAGACGTACGCAGAGCTGCATACGTTGGAGGTTATTCATAGGGTATTGGGGGGTTATAGGTAGGTTATAGAGATTTTACAGAGGGTGTAACCTACCTATAACCCCCCAATACCCTCTGAATAACCTTTAACGTACACAAATTTTTCTCCTTAGGGTGAGAGGTCAGTGGAGTTTTCACGAAAAACCCTAGGGAATGCGATCAAGAGAAGGGGGGTCCAGTTTGATGTGCACGGGTCTTTTTTTAATGAGAGATTTTTTTATAAAATAATAATAATATTATTATTCGACTTGCATTTTTTTTTTGCATGGGCACAGAACACTAGCACTATGAGTGTTCTCTGTAAGTAAAATTAACGTTTTGGACAAACTCGCAGGATCCATTTTGTCATATGGGGTAATATGGACAAAATAACAAGTGGATGAGCTAATTTGAGCCAGTTTCATGTAAGGAACGGTGAGTACAATCCGTCAGCCCGATCAAAGCCATCTGATAGATAAAAATGCTAACATACCTTCACTTAAGCGATGACCAAAGTCTAACAAGATGATCCTGACAACGTGCCCCTCAACAATCACCTAAAGATCTCAAATCTATGTCTTGCACTACGGAAATTAACACATGTATCAAATAAGGATCCATAACAATTGAGCATACATCTTACACTTGCAACATCGAAATTGATACCAACAAAAAATCTCAATAACTGTTTTGTGCTGTTAAGGAATAGTGCACTTGCTGGCAGCTGCTCAATTTTTTTATTGAGCCTAGGTTAGTAATGCAACCAACATGACTTAAGAGCCCAAAAAGAGCTAAGAACCCTAGANATTGAGCCTAGGTTAGTAATGCAACCAACATGACTTAAGAGCCCAAAAAGAGCTAAGAACCCTAGAAAGGAAGCTATAAGATCCATATTAACTCCTAGGTGGATGGGGAGGAATGGGCACAAAACTTACATCTAACCCCAAACAGTGGGTTCAGAGGCTCTAGAGGCACGACCACAAAACCATAGAGACATGATCTAAGAATGGGCTTAGGGGGCCGTAGAGGCGTGAACAAACATAGTGGTCCATGGGCCGTAGAAACGTGACCCAAGGATGGATGAAGTTTAATGCTTCTAATATCTAAAACAATAAAGAGAAATGTTGAGGGACTTATATCCTTCCTTAAGGGGTATGAAAGGTAAGAA